>JAIFHD010014203.1:0-10625 GCA_019721455.1 Psilocybe mexicana | reverse complement strand
GCACCAAATCTGGCGCAGTAATTCATGGACAAAGGCCTATCTCAGTACACGACTTGGCCACCGCAGCACACACTGAGATATGAGCGCAGATAGAATCGGCGAACCAATGGCACACCGGTGAGACAGAGTTCCAGGTCGAGCAAAATATGTGCAATTGAGATGTGGTGATTGTAAATGTTGTTGGCTCCCATGCCATGGGATGAAATCCTAATATTTAATATTAATCACTGTATATAGTAGATTAGAGGTGCATTCAATGATTAGGATATAATATAATTAAGCAGTAGGTGGTCCGGCCGTGGTAATGCCATTATTTTGAATTTTAGCAGTTGTCGCCTTTTCCTTTCTGATCCGTAACGCCCATTCGTACGACCGACACAACCAAGTGATGTAGCCGATATCCTTCGTCCTTTCCTCGAAAACGAGACGGTGGTGTAGAACTTCAAGGTCTCTGAACGCGATGAGCGGAGGAACAGCGTCGTCGGGCACTTCTGTTGGTGTTGTCATTCGCACTAGCGGGCGAAGACCGACGAGAGAGGTCCGGGTGGAACGTAGGGGCAATTTAGGTGGAGGGTTCTTGATGACTTGTGGTGGGTATTTGGCCGCAAATGCTCTTAATTGGGTCATGGCCCTCGAAAGTTGCTCCGCCCTGGAAGAAAGAAAGAAAGAAAAGGAAAGAACATAAGAAAAACAGTGCTGCTTTAAAATATGGAAAAGATCTTACTTTGCCAGAGTACGAATCCGAGCTACATGGGCGCGTTCCACTAAACGCGCTTCGAGAGGCTTTCGACTGAAACGGGAATCATCTTCCAGGACGATCCATTGCTGCCACAACTCATCCGCAAACTCCACAGCTAGCTGTCTCTCGGGTCCACGACGAGCGTTGCCGCATTTTTCCAACGCCTCGACATACAGTCTCGGGGTGGGTGTGACTCGCAATTCGTTGAAGATCGTACGGAACAGTTCCCGGGATTCTTCAAAGGGTGCGTGGTTATAGAAGACGGAGAGGTAAGCGCTGAGCAGACGTGGGGAGATGTCAACGTTTCTAAATCTTGTGGTTTCTGAAGTCCTTGATGATGATGACGCAGATTTGGAACTACGGTCGGCGAGGATAGATTTCATGAGCATCCTCGCTTCTCGAACGACTTCTGCGTGACTTTGGGGTGGCAAACGGGAGAACGTGTTTGAAGTATCTTCAGGTTCTTCTTTTGTGATCTTCATTTCCATTTCTTGATCAGATGTTTGTTGTTTTTGCGTTTGCGAAGCATGAGCACCTTCCGACTGGGTCGCGTTGTCTGAAGATGTCCGTACATCAGAAACAGCGCCGGGATCCTTATTTTCTGAAGGTGACACGAGATTCGGCCGAATCACCGGAGGCTTGTATGAAGCATAAGCATGGAATACATGCATCATCACTTCATCGTTGATTTCAACCTCTATCGAATTTGCGGCGTCGTTTTGTCCCCCTTTCACCATCTCCACCAAGATCCAACGCGCTCTACCCAAATCGCCAATCCGTTTACATCCTTCCAACAACGCACAAAAGGTCTCCAGATCAGGCCTAAACGCAGAAATACCGCGAGCATCTCGATTGGTGTCAAGCATCTGCCTGGCCAGGCGGAATGCCTCATTAACATAGATTTTCTCTCCTGATTTGGCACAAGCTAGGATGACGGCGTTGTATGAGGCGACTTTTGGTGGAATTTTATGGTCTTGTGTCATTTCAGTCCATAGGTCGAGTGCCTTCTCTGGTTCGGAGGTGTAGGCAACGGACACTGGCGATGCGCAAGCCTTGATCATGAGGGTATAAAGGTTGACGTCTGGATCCGGATGGGCAACGTATCGCATGTGCGAAAATATATCCCATGCGTGTGCACGAGCCAATGCCATGGGACGGGAATAAAGAGAAGATATGACGGAGGTGTAGGTCTGCATTGGGGCAGGCGAATTTTGTTCTTCATATTGATGAAGAAGATTGAGAGCCGAGAGGGGGAGAGCGGTTTGAGGTGTTGCGTTGAGATGGGCTTGGATATGGAGATCACGTTGAGATTCGGTGGGAGTTTCTAGAGAAAAGAAAGCATAAAAATAAATAAGTTCGTGGATGTCTGCTGGTGATAAATGTGGGACAAACCAGTAAGGAAGTCACCAAGTAATGCATCAGCGGCTTGGGAGTTTCCAGCTACAGAGTACATCCCCAAGATCTTTGTCAAAACTTCTTCGGGCATTGGGATACCAGCAATCTACACATGAACATAAGCCATTTGGCCCCAGAGTTTCTTCGAAGTCGTACCTTTGCAATATCTAGAGCCAACTGAGCGGTTTCTAGGTCTTTGGCTGTCATCTAGATTTATGTGTGAAATGACAGCGAAGAGCTTTTCTAAAACAAATAACTTACACTGGCTCGAATGAGGGCCTCATATTCGCGTGGAGACAGCACACCAATTGGCACACGAAACGATTGCTCAGAAGCATCGGTATTCGCATTTCTTCTCGCAGCATCCGCTCGATTTATAATTTCTTGCGCTCGAAGGAGAATACGACGATAAGCTGGAATGTTACTGGGTTCCATTTCTCGTTCTCCTTGTTCATTGACGCATAACCTCTCTTCGAGCTGTTGCAGTAAGAAGAGGTCTTTTTGTTGTTCGGATTCTGATAGTGCCTTTTTCACAGCCGCCTCTGCAAGAGCATCGTTGGATTGAACGTCATTAGGAGTGGGTATCGCAAGAACGTCTTGATACATAGCGAGAAGGTCCTCTTCATTATAGAAGAAGGATTGTGGGACGGTATCCTAACGAAATCGGTCAGAAGGAGAAGGAGATAAACAAAACGGTTGGGACGCACGTCTGACTCTGCAGTTTCTTCCAAAGCCGCTACCCTCTTTTGTAGCTCCTGTATAGGATGTGCACTTAAAGTATCCGGGGTAGGACGTGAAGGCTTGGGGGTCAAAGCAACTTCACTCCGAACGTTCTTTCTATTTCGACGTCTTCAAGAGTATAATGTCAGAGGAATGCATTCCCAATAGATAGCCACATACACGCACCTTGAGATTCTGTCTGCCTGAAATCCGCTATCCATGACTTGAAAAGTTGAAGAGTCCTGGGCGGCAGTAGCCAAGTTCTGGTGGGTCGCCCTTCCATTGGCAAATGCCCTTTTCCATCGTAATGCTCCTCCCACTGTGTTCGTTAATCTTGGAGTTGCGCCAGATACGCGAAGGAGGGTGAGTTCCAGCAAAGCTGGCGGAAGAACAGAGGCCGCGTAGGGCATCCTTGAAGTTGAAAACAGAACGAACAAAACTCTACAAAACTCCGTCGCGTTTCGTCAAAAAATTAGGAGGCACGTGACTAGGTTGCCGACCTCGGAAAAGGCGATAAAATAAAATGTGCCTGATATTCACATCCCTTCTTGAAAAAAAGAAAATGCGTCGAGCAGAAGAGTTTATTATGAAGAGCATACTGCAGTGCTATATGTATCTAAATCTTTCTGAGAGCGGACGGAGACGTTAAATAAGAGCGATGTTCTCATTGTTTGGCTCAGAGGTCGTCGATACACTGTTTTATTTATGACTTTGTGTGATGCCGAGTACTTCACATCTCCACAACACGACGACGACCACGACTTTCTGCTATCTGCAAGACAAAAGTCGCGGAATATTTTATATCACCGTGTCTAGGTCAGTTTTTATGCAATCTCTGAACTAGAGTAATCTGACGTTCTATCATTATGAACAGTGATTCTTTTCGCGATTTGACTATTGGACAGACTCCGGTGTCCCTAGACAAAGAACTTTGGCCTTTAGCCGACTCGTAAAGACCCGTAACCGTTGAGCAAGCAGCAGTTCGATTCAGAATCGCTCCAGTGCTACAGATCTGACTGAACGCACCACCTATCGCTCTTGATACAAACTACATGAGTGCTACCACACGGATTCCAACAATTAATGATCTTCGGGTATGTTACTTTAGCCCTCTTGTTTTTAAAGCCATAGTGTCAATCTGACTCATGGCTCCTTCAACCTAGGTCAAACTGTGTTATATCTGCCGCGAAGAAGAGAATGCCGATAATCGTAAGTTTCGAACAATCTTTTATCTCTTTGTTTTCTATATCTTATTCACTCACTCGTTAATCCATCATAAATTCAGCACACGAAGGCCCCGCACGAGCCTGGACACACCCTTGCAGCTGCACACTCATCGCACACGAACAATGTCTACTAAAATGGATACAAACATCCCAAAGCACTGCTTCCCGTGCGCCCAACGCCTTGAAGTGTCCACAATGTGGTACCCAATACGAGATGGAGAGTGACGAACCGGTTGTTCTGAGAGTGCTAGCGGTGGGGAATAAGGTGTTGCAGAGGATCGGTCGGTATTTCACAGTGTTTGGTGCTGCTGCTGCTGTTGGTGTTGTTGGAACCAGTATGTTTTGGCCGTCCCCTCCTTTGTTTGAGAGTCGTTTTTAAGTTCTCTTTCAAGGTATATATGTTTGTTTAACGGGATATGGAGCTTGGGCAGTCCAGCAATTCATCGGGAAAGAGTGAGTCACCCCAACTTCTTTTAATGCCATATCCCAATTAACGCACTTTCTTCATAGACTATTTGATGTACTACTCACAGACGATCCAGTCAACTGGCCATGGTCGGCCTATCTCAACCTCCCTCTCATACCTATCAGCCTCATCATCTCGCGCTTCCAATCCACAAACTCCCCCACCATAGTCCCACTCCTCCTGGCATGGCCACCCTCCTTCCCAGTAGGCGACAACAGCAGAAAACGAATGGTCGAATACTGGTCCAAACCCGAGAATGTCGCCCGGCTGGGTAGCAGTGGTTTCCTGTTATTATCACGGTACTGGCCACCCCCGCCCATCTTTTTCGGACTCATAGGGTTACCCATCATCCGAGCGCTGTACCGCAGATGCTACGCCCATGCGTATTCCAAGGTGCTCGGCATCGAGTTGCCAGCACCTAGGCTTGTGGAACGGGCAGGTTTGAGGTTCGATGAGGGCCCGTTTGTGATTCGGATACGCGCGAACCTCAATGGTGATGCAGGCGCGGACGAGCAGGACGCCATGGATGCCGCCCAACCGCAACCACAGGGACAAGGCCAGCAAAACCAGGCAGCAGGGGCAGAGGAACAACAAGACCCCAACGTCGCCGCCGTCGAAGCAGCGGAACAACTCATCGAGATCAACGCGTCCTCCCTCGGCCGACGTGTCGGCGGCGCGCTTATCATCCCCGCCATAGCCAACACGATGGGTTCCTTACTCCTCAGCATATCCAAGCACTCCAGCGTCCTGCGTGCGGTGCTTGGGATCCGCCAGCGGGTGAGTGGTAGCGGTAACAGCATCCTTTACCCTTACCCACCGTGGGCCCGGTTGCCTTTCGCGTTGGACACGAAGTGGTCGGACCTCAGTCTTTTGCAGCAGTCCAAGTTTGGTGTGAGGTTGATCATGAATGCGTTTCTGGGCGGAACGAAGACGTGGGAGGAGTTGGATCCTGTTTGGTAAAACTCTTTTTCTTTCCTGTTTTCGGTTTATTTGAAGACTAAAGTCAACTTTGTTTACCTTTCAATTTTTTAGGTGGAGAAATGCGATTGGGTTCGGGCTGTTCATCGTGGTGAGTCCTAATCCCAAATATCCAAAAAGTCAACGAGAACCAGTGACTGACTCTTCTCCCCCTTTTTTTGCATCAGGTCAAGGATTGCGTTCAACTATTACACCTCTGGCTTGCCAAACGCGAACTAGAATCTCGGAGGGTAAAAGATAGAGATTTCAAGGGGGTAGACATTCGAGCACTTGATCTCCTACCGTCTTTCTTTCAACCGTCCTCATCTTCATAATAACATCTAAGATAGTTTAGAATTGCTTGCTATAATCATAATTTCAATCCCACTTCATTGCATAGGCAGATCCGCATGATTTTAAGACAAAAAAAAATAAGCCGAGGACGGCGCATAAGCATATATTGACAGGCTGCTACGTATTAACAGAATATGTACATGTGAACAAGAATGGAACATTTTATAAAGCCAATAAAGTCGCGGTTGACGTATAGGACACTAGGCATCAGAATTGAATGCAGAAATATAAAACATATGAAGAGGTGCATGATTGTGGATGATGGGGTCAAGAAAGAAAGAAAAGGTGGAAAAGAGGGGGGCAACTCAATGATCATAGGGTGGGGTTTGGACTTGTTCCTTCTCTCTCTCCCTGTCCCGTTCTCTTTCCTCATCCTTTTTCGCCTCCTCGACAGGAGGAGTCTTGACACGCTCACGATCGCGGTCGCCATCGTCTCGACGACGGTCTGGAGAAGGAGATCGCCTTCTTTCCGGGGACCTAGACCGTCTTCTCCTGTCCCTGTCGACCCTGTCCCGTTCATCTCGACGACGAGGTGGGCTACGAGAGCGGTCACGGGATCGATGGGAAGGAGGAGGGGTGCGACGGTCGTACCTCCAAACAGAGGATGGAGGATTCTTGGCCCACTAAAAAGCACGTTAAGAACGGTCGGACAGAGGCAATGATTCTCAAGGAGTCATACCTGGATGCTTAAGCGGGAACCTTCAAAGTATCTTCCATGCCTGAAAAGTATAATTTAGAAAGTGTGATCGATTTGGATAAATTCGTGGAGGGGGACTGACATGTCATAGTAGGCATCTTCTGCATCTCGATTGCTTCTGAATTCCACAAATGCATAACTGCGAGGGGGGTGTTCGAGGATCGTTGAGCGTTCGTTGTTTTTCTCTCTCGGGTGACAAGAAATCGCGGCAAGGTAGACGAGACTAGTCGAGCGACGACGAGGCATTCAAATTATCGACGGCTCGCAACGCCATGCATTCAACGGGCGGCGGGGTAGGAGGACGAGCAAAATGCGATAAACGGTTCGACGATGTTTCGACCAACTCCCGAATTTTTTTAACGACTGACGCGCGCGGACCAAAAAAGGGGGGAAAAAGTTTCGAAGAGGGAGGGAAATGGCTTACGGATTGTGACTGGCGTGTGGGTTGCGTGGGGCTGGAACGTCGCAGCGAACGAGTGGTCCAAATCTGTTTCACCATAAAAAATAAAAAAAGTAAAAAATACTGTTTGTTTGACAGAGAAAAAGGCGAGCTTGCCTTTCAAATTCAAAGGCCAAGTCGCGGGCGCGTGTCGCTGGGTGAAATCCGCTCACGAAGAGGATTCGGGGCATTTTTGGGGCGGGAAGAGGTGAGGCAGTCGTGGTTGGGGCAGACAAAGGGCAGGGACACCGACTAGAAAAGGGGGTTGGGCTTGCTTGGTTCTGTTTGGTTTGTGGCAATCAGAACATCACAGAATTTTGGCAGAACGCAAGAGAGAGCTCCCAAGGACTCCCAGATGCGAGTGTGGCGCGTCGCTCTATGCTTGTGTCTGCTGCAGTCAATCTAGGGAAACTATCACCCAGACTATCAAGAAACTTCGCCTCTTCCCGCTCTGTCCTCAAGTCTCCCATCGAGGCCCACAAATATGTCCAGTTTCTCACCCAGCGCTCAGAGAATCCAGTATGGCATCTCGTCAAGTCTCTCGCCAGACCCGTAGAAATATCCCATATCTACGACTACCTCCACGACAACAAAATCTCCGTCGAGAAATTCAAAAAATGGGAACCCATATTATCCCAGCCTGATATCTCACATGCTGTCGAGGCGTTGAGGGCCCAGGGCTTCAGGACAACTCCCATCCGAGCAGAGGTCCAAGAAGAAAAGGCGGTCGACAGTTCTTCGACCCCGTATATGCCCTCTTTCGTCCTCTTCTCCATCGTCGTTCATAAAGTGAACACTCCCGCACAGGCAGCCGGCCCCCTCATGGATTTGGTTTTCAGTCACCTTAATTCAGAGTCCCACTATAACAGAGGGCCTCTCCTCATTCTCGCCACCTACCAACTCGCTCGTTTCAACCTTGCCAACTCTTTCCAGCCTGTTTTGGACGCGTTTCTCAACGCTCAAATGTACGCCCCGGTCATCCAGTTCAATGGTCTTTTGCAGGCCCTTTCCTCCATGTCCTTCAGAGCAGCTCGGACAAGCAAAAACATTATGACCCTCTTCAAAGCCATGGACGAACGCAACCTCAAGATCACACCCGCAACCTGCAAATCACTCCTCAAGGGTGAATCCTGCGACGTGAACGTAGCTCAATACCTGTTCCATTATATGACCACTCGGAAGGTTCAGCATCGTTCCACACCCGCCCTCCTAGAACAGTTTGTCCACGCTTTCACCAATCACGGCAGGAGGGACCTCGCCATCAAGTTCTTCAAAGCCTTTGAAAGGACTGCCCAGTCTTCTTCCGACCCAACCACCACCATCGCGCTTTCTCGTGCCCGCCTATCCATTCTGAGCTCCTTCACCAATCGTAAAGAAGCCAAAGAATTCTTAGAAACCCTTTCCGGCGTGGAATTCGCAGAATGGACAAAGGTGTACAACGAAACGGCCGTCTTCAACGTGTCGGCGAACGATCGCGGCGTCGGTGCCAAACTTCTCATCGATATCTTCCTTAGGCTGCCCGCAAGACCTTCCGTCGTGACTTATACCATCTTAATGCGAGGTCTCATCCACCGACACGACTTCCGCAGTGCGGTCATCCACTGGAACAAACTCACCAAGCAGTCCAGCCTCGTTGTGGACCGGAATGCCTTGGTTGCAGGGGTCGAAGCCTTGATTCGCGATCAAAAGCCCCATGAAGCCTTCCAGGTCATGGAAAAATATTGTCGACGACCGGGCTTTGATTACGATGACCCCTCCTACGATGGCCCACCCCCCGTAGAGCTGTCCACCATAGCTATGAACCAGATCCTCGTCGCCATGAATCGCATCAAGCGACCTGACGCTGTTTTCAGGTTGTGGGAGCACATGGACACGCTGTATGGGTGCCATCCGAACGCCATGACTCTCTCCATCTTATTGCAAGCTGCCAAGATAGCCCGAACGCTAGATGATTCACTTTCAGCCGTCCTAGCTAAAGTCAAGCTATTAAACCCATTCAAGACCAAAACCCGTCCTAACCAACCCATAGACCGAAGATTAGAGGCCGTCAACGAAATCATCTCGTGCATCGGCCATCCCAGCCGTGGGTCGCTCCGGAGATATACGTCGGGCATCTGGAGGGGACAGGAACCCGTCGACTTTGTGACCAAGATCTTTTTGCAAGTGCTCTTCGGTAACGACCACCACCGCCGTCTGCTCGGCGTCGAATCACCCGCGACCGCCATGCTGAAATCATACGATTCCGCTCCTCCCTCTCCCTTCTCCTCGCCCAAGAAATACGTCTTCGTTCCCTTCCCTGATCTTTTTACCATACCCGAAGGACAAAGCCACTTCCCGCAAATCGTCGCCACGAACGTGCATTGTCTGATGTACATCACGATGATCGGTGTGGCGGGACGTGCGGGTGAGATACCCTTGGTGTTGGCGTGGATGAAGGAGTTGGGCATCGTGCCCTCGACGCCGTTGCTCGCGGCGGCGTTGGTGTTCTGGTCGGAGATCAGCACGCAAGCACCCCTGATGGAGATGTGGAGTGGAGGCCCGGAGAAGAATGAGTATACCAAATTGGTGGTGTGGATGAGGGAGTGGGTGGGTGAGAGGAGGATGCCAAGTGATGCGTTGTTGCTGCGATGGAGGAGGGTGATACATGAGATGAGGACGGTTGGCAACCGGGCTGAGTATGAGAAGATCAAGGATATATGGACGTGATATTCCTGAGTCTTGTAGATATCATTATGAATTTTTAAAAAAAAGTATGTATAATTTCGAGAAAATAAGCATCATCATAGATAATAGTTTAGACACTCTCAATAATCTGTCAAACGACATTGCATTGATAAAATCTGGCAAGTCAAGCAGCACCCAAGAAATTGGTTGCACTATAGTACATGATGATAAAATTGGCTTCTGTTGTCCATTCCTAGATATACTTCTCGAGTCAAAAGCAGCATGGCATATGTGTTCTTGTGACTCGGAAAAATCTGACGCGACGACGACAATAATTATGAACGTTTGGCGAGTTGAGCCTGTTTCTTGGCCTCAGCTTCCTGAGCTTTAGCTGGAAAAACATAAAAAAGTGAGCTAAGCATTGTGGAGTAGGAAGATGGAAGAAGAGACGACGTACCCTCCGCCTCCGCCTTTCTCTTAGCTTGTGCAGCCTCGCGTTCTGCACGGATCTTAGCGAGACGGGATAGATCAGCCTTAGCCTCGTCCGTTTTCCCTTGGACGTGCAGCTGGATCGCATGGTGTCAACGAAGTACTATCACAGCATCAATCTGGTGTGCTCACCTTCCAGTAACGCTCCTTAGCATCCGCCTTCTCTTTCTGTTCCCTGAAAAACAAAAAGAACACATTTCAGAGATCCATCCAAAATCAAATAGACACCCCACTACAAAAACGTACCTCTCGCGTCTAGAGAGCTGTCTAGGTTCATTGAGATCGGATATGTTCATCTTCTTCGTGACATGGTTGGGATTAATCAGATCTTCATCCTCTTCGCCCTCCTCCGCTTTCTTCTGCTTCGCTTCAGCCTCCTTCTTCTTCATATCGCGCCTCTCGGCACGGGTGAGCTCTGGTTTGGCTTCCTCCTCTGATTCCTCTTCAGAGGACTCTGTCTCCTCCGATTCCTCTTCTGA
>JAIFHD010014180.1:0-26238 GCA_019721455.1 Psilocybe mexicana | reverse complement strand
TCAGAGCTTCACATAACAGATAAGAACAGTCGCAAGTCAAAATGTACGGTCTCATCGCAAGATTCGCACATCGAGTAACAAGATACTAAAATGGATTGACCAGTATCACAACTACGAGCACCACGGAAAATGCACAAGTTTAAACTTTACAGAATTAGAGAATTGTCCAGAAAATTGGAAAACTCCATCCGGGTAAAGAAAGTCCATCAATATTCTGACCAGGCCCCAGGAACATCGAGTCCGACCTTCAAAGTTCATTGACATACGGAAAGGCGACATGAAAAAAAAATATGCCTCGTACCCGGATTGAACGAATGACCTTCTCATGACAACACATGATTGTACAAGTGAGACGCGCTACCACTACGCCAACGAGGCTTGTTAAAGGTCTCCTTCCATGCATTTACAGCCCCAAACTCATGGGTAGACAAGGTACTTGGAAAATTCATCGACCGTTAAGGCAATTCCTTCCATATCGATCTTGGTTTGAACCACCATGTCTGATCTAAAACGCAAGTCCCAAGACGCCGATAACAGGAAGAAGAAGAAGTATCGATCGGTGAGTCATGTATCATGAAGGTTATAACAAATTCCGTTTCTAATTAACGATAACTTCAGGATGGAACCCCAATTTGGGGCAAGCGCCATGTTGAAGGACCTGGTGTTTGGGTGAGCTGTGCGTACCGCGTCCAGTTTATGCATCTTTTTCTTACAGTATCAGGTGTAAAAGGAAAAGAAAAACAGACAGTCGGAGAAATCTACGAGGTCTTCGAAACGGTCCGTTCCTTCACAGTCGTTCATCCCAAATGACTGACATCATGAGCAGATAGCTTCAGAACTGTGGCCCCAGTCCAACTCCGGCCAAGACTCTGATTCTGAGAAAGACGGCGAGGATGAAAATGGTGTCAGCCTAGAAGATCAAATTGCAAAAGAGGTTTCCGCAATGAAACGTCCTCGTAATCAACAACTCTTCGGTTAGTTTTGGCGAACGCTGAACCTGAGCGGTACTCACCCCAGATATTGATATTCAGCTAATTGCCAGACAAATACACCTTGTGGTGCGTGATATGGGGTGGTGGCGAATATCTCAGATGTGCCGTATATTTGACGATGTGTCGCAGTTATTTTCATATCATGCAAGCCACCCGTGAATCCAGTGGAACTAGTGGTCAAGTATATCAAAGGGGTCCAGGAGACGGGCATCACACGAACGCGGTGAGGACTTCAAACAAACTCGCCTACCCCCTTTTTTTAATCTGGCTTTAGGCATGTCCATCGCTTGGTCCCCGTCTCCGGGTCATGCGTTGCCAATCTTCCCGAAATACAATCACTCTGTCGAACAGTGTTCCAAGACTTCTTTGACAAGCACCCAGAAACCTCTTTCAACGTAAACGCTACACCACGCCCTGTGAATTGATCGGCCTTCTGACTTCGATTTCCTAGTACAAAATAGAGTTACGGGTCCGAAACCACACCACAATACCCAGACCGCTTTTGATTCAGACTGTCGCACAATGCGTACCAGAAGGGCATACCGTTGACCTAAATAATCCCCAAATCTTCATTCTGGTTGAAGTGTTCAAGGTCTGCTTGCATCGCTTTGTTTCTCGGGGATATCGATGCTAATTCCGCCCAACGATCTTTCAGAGCATCTGCGGCGTTTCCGTTGTCCAGGATTATTACAAATTATCCAAGTTCAATGTCACGGAAATTGCTAAACGTACGGAACAACCAGCGGAAGAAGGTCGTATTTCTGCAGCTATTTCCAAGCCGCCTGTGCACGAAGAAAAAGAATGAACACCGTTCATTTACATAACGTGTACATTACATATATTGATGCGACTATTGTTGACTACATGGTGTGATTCGATGCCAACGTACAAAGGTGAATGAAATACAGTGATCATACACAAGCAAAAAAAGTTTTTGTATAGGCTGTTTTGTGGTTAGGTAATTTACAAGGTTACGAGGAGGGTTTGTTGAATGAGGCATCGAGCATCAAGAAAGAAACAAAGAAAAAACACAGCATGGGGCAGAGCGATACAGCTTTTTAACAATTGGAATAGTGATGGAGGGGGTAGGTTTGTTGGTGGGCATCGACGTGGAAATTGTAGTTAGCGTTTGTTTGATAGTACGTTCCGGGGTACATTTGGGAAGCGACGTCGCCGTGTTGATATTTTTGGAGAAGTGCCCTTGAAGTCGAATCGAGGGTGTCGCAACGTTGCAAAGGAGAGGGGAAAGTTGGCACTGCAGGGCTTCCCGAAGCAGAAATCATGCGATAGGAAGGCTCGACTTGATATCCCTGGTCCTGGTCGGGGGAGGAACTGAATTCGCGGTAATCGCTTTGGGACGGCATCCACTGGGCGCAAACTAAATTTGAATTGACCGGGGGGTTGATGGGTATGGGCATTGCAATCGACTGAATTCAAAAGGTTAGCCGGCCTGAAAACTAGGGATCATGAACAATAACTGACCTCATTTGACGGAGAAGACTTGAGAAAACAGCGAGTAGAATTCGAATAGTCGGTGGTGCTTTGTGGGATGTTGGAGAATTTGTAGACGATCGAAACGGCACGAGCAGACGGCTGAGAGGGAAACGCTGGATGTAATGTTTGGACGATAGTGTACTGATTGACATCTGTGAAGGAAAGAAAAGATGAATACAAATGCGGCGAGAAGAGCAATGCAAACATACTGTGACTTGAAACTATTGTTCCCCAAAATGCTGGGACAAGGTCCACGGAATAACGGTAGGCAGATTGACCCGTCGGAGAAGAGGAACCGTGCATATCTGATTGTTCCACATGCACAGGTTGCGAAGGGTCTCCCGCGAACACTACGAATGACGCTCGAGGGTTCAGCGCGTAAGGGAAGATGAATTCTACCGTCCCAGACAAGAACGGAAGAATAGTTGAATCCTGGAAGAACCCTCGAGTAGGCGACGAGGTGCGGGGAGCGAGTTGAATCGACAGCGGAGCTGTGGGATCCTCCTTGAGAAAGTTGAGGCAAGGTGTACTAGTAGGCCAGAGCTCCTTCTGGAGGACGATGGTGACAACAAGGGATTTCGTCGATGTACAAGAAGTATGTTCGGGCGAGGGCGAAGGAGACTCTTCTGGACTGAAATCCGACTGAGAGTCGGCAGCTGATGGGGAGCCGGTCGAAGACGATTCAGGATGGTTTTTGCGGAGAATAAGATCAAGGACTAGAACGTCATGAGTATACGGCAGTATACGAATTGATTGGCAAGGACATACTTTCTTGTTTCTTACATGTGTCCCGAAGCTGCTGAAGGCGACTGCCAACTTGTTTCGGAGTCCTTGTTCTCTTCGTGTTTCGGTAGATATAATCCGAACAGAATCTATTGCGCATGGGGAACCGTCCGTTTATCGGGTTTTTGCCGCCTGGAGTGAACGAGCTGTATTCTATCAAGGCTAAGAGACAAGACGTCAGCAAGATATGAATGGAAAGCAAAGGGGTACCAGTAGTACCTTCGATGAGACAAGCCTCCCTGTCCGACAGTTAGAAAAATGAAATGATTTAAATGACTCTGAAGTTCACGTACAAGACTGGTGGCCAGACGGCCTCACTCTTGCCCTTGAGCGTTTTCCAACTACGCCTGCCAGTGGCAACGATTTGGGCGGCATCCCTAGACTTTTCCGTCTCGGTTGGGGTGTAGGATAGGTCGTCCACTGTCATGCAGATGAAGCCGTATTCTTTCTGTGATAGAAAGGAGGGTCCGGGGTGGCATTCGGGGGAAGGCATATTGGTCAAGACTAACGTCGGAGGGTGGGGCAAGCAAAGTATGCCACAGGAGATTTTGGGTCGACAGAGTCAAGTAGGTGGCACGAACAGTGGTATATAAACCATTGGACCTTTTTACGATCGAATCTGTGAAAATGGTCTCTGATAGGTCGATTCAGAAAGAACAGAGAAAGATCTGCCACGGACAAATTTCTGAAGGCCATTTGCATGGCACCGAGAGAAATTCTCGGATCGTCACCTAACCAATCGGGCATTGTGACCGTTGTTAAAACCATGATGTTTGACCAGGGGACAATGTTCGAATTGATAGTGAAGTTGTGGCCAGATTTAGGGTTGTAACGTTAGAACTTTTTCAAGGCCAATTGATCGGGCGACGATCAGATCGCTAGGATTGCATTGTGAAGAAATCCGTGCAACGGTGGCTGTATAACCCCATTTGCTGTGTCAGAGACCCTCGAGGCTCAAGTTCAGGATCACTTCTCAGAAAAGCCACCAATCTTGAATCGATCCCAGCAATATTTCAAATTCCACTTCTGACAGGTCGAGGTCCATTAGCAAGGGACAATCATAGGGACAGATGCCTGCCACTGCTTACAATGACCGGCAACTCACAAAGTGAAGGACTTTGCAGTCGCAAGTTGTGACTCAATGGTGAAATGCAGGCTATCATCGACCCTTTATTCGTAAGAGAACCTGCCAGAGGTTTGTATGGTGCAAAGAGACGCTTAAGAGTCCGAGCTGGACATGGTTTAGGTTGGAAGATGAAGGAAACGTTTTACACTGCTGTTGGGATTCACGGAAATACCGGAAATACCCATTTTGGATTCACTCGGCATTCGGCATGCAAGACGGCATCTCACGGCGAGTTGTGGTGCCCTGTGTGGGCATCTCTCTGGATCATTTTTTCTCTCCTCCGATGATCAGCGAAGTGTCTACGAAGCAGAAAAAAAAACTAAACTGAAAGACACTATAACCTTTCAAAGATAGTCTTCAGAGGAGCCGGACAGTGGCTCCATGTTTTTCCCTGGCTATTCGGAAAGTCTGGCAGATGATGATAGGTTTTACTAGAATCAGGTTTGTCGAAGACATACGAAGACAATCTATCCGTGAGTCTGGCGCGGACAGTGGTCAGGTAGCCATTTACCTGATGGGTCGATGGAGGGTGACAGGAACATACCCCGTTTTTGGTAACTATGAATCCTTGACATGGCGATGTCGACATCGACCGCCAGTTTTCGCAGCTTGGCCGAGTACGCATCAGACGGGAAGTGGGTCTGGAGGAGATCCGTCCGAGATTTAAAAGAACTCTTTCCTTTCTTATCATGTATACACAACATACATTGAACTCTAGCTGTACGGTACAGCATTTTTCAAACGTTATTTATATCTTATAAGTATAAATCCTACAGATAAACCTACAGGGCTCGGTGGTCGACCCCTGATATCACCCTCAGTCTGTGGAGAAATGCGGTGTGACCTCTCATTGTCTGCTTCTGTCCAACCTGGACCTCTAGGACCTGGCAGGAATTAGGAAAATCTCGATAAGCCACCGTGACACGGAGGTTCGTAAAACTGAAGCATTGTGGTGGCGACTTACCCCAACTTCTCTGCAATTCCCTGGCTGAAAATTTATCACATGTGCAGATGTTCAAACGTTCAAGTCTCAGAGAACACATTGTGTGGTGTTTTTGACAGTTTAGAACTTGTCACTGATGGCTTTTAGTATCACAATTCAGGATACCCTTCAGGCTCTTGAACCTTCCGGGAGATCAGGAGAACAGGTGAACGCATTTGGAACGCATTGGATATGCCGTTATCACGAACACGAGATCAGAAAACTCAAAGTAGAGAAACATAACGCAACTCTCAAACCATGCCGTAAGGGCTCGAGGCTCCCCCTCATCGATTGTCGCAGGCGACAATCACCGAGACGCCTGAGTCTTATGACTGAGCCTTCTCTCAATTACAGTGGCTATAGATCCGTGGTACAATACAGTATATTCTACCTCATGTAAGTTGCAAGTGAACTTAGTCCTACCCTTCAATCGATTATATCTGAACTAAGTAATGGTCTTTATCGATGCGAATTAGAAAGGCATCATGCGCGGAATCAGAATAGAACCCCTGGGTGACTCCTAGAGGTTAACAGTAAGAAGTTACCGGTACGATAGACATCAGGCATCTAGACCGTTTTGGCTCCAGCCATAGACTATTCTACAGAGCTCAAAGGAGATGACTGCGACTCAACGACCCAACAGCGCTTGAGGAAAAGCCATGAGGCCGGAGACTGACATGGGCAGTATGATTGGCCCGCCAATTAACGGGGTTTCTACGGTGTAGAGGACGAAGACCGACGTGCCTCTATGGCAGAAGGGGCTTGATATCGTTCACACCGAATCTATGGCTTGATCAACCAGGCTGAATAAGGAATAATGCCACAGAACTCACATCACTGGTTGGATTCTCAGGCATCAGCCCAACATCAACCCTTCGAGGGCCCCCCAGCTGCTCCCCCAGACCCTAGCATTGAGCGGTCGCTAGTGGGCTCGCGTCGATGAGAGCTGATTGGTAAACTGATAAGTGGTCTGCGTTGCTGGGCGTTGAGGAAAGAACGACGCGCCGGCTCGATCGTGTTGAGTCCCAATTTGGCAAGAGAGAGCTGCTTGTCGACGTTCTCTGAGGACAATTCAACAGGAAAGTGTTGGTGGCACTCACCTTGTAAGATGCTCCAGGTGCCAGAGAGATTAAAGGCCTGGTTGAGGGACGGCTGGGACAAAGACAGAGGACGACAGCGTCGTCGCCATCATCGGTGTTCCGATGGTCACGTCGTGGTACAAGAGTCGATGTATATATACCGTTCGATGGCTGGAAGAACGACTGTTGTGGTCCAGTGGATAGAGGCTACTGCAGCCATACTACCAACATGTGTGAACGAGGCTTGGAGTTATGACGGTAATGACCAGTGCCAGGCCATGAAATGAACGCTTAATTTACGTTGACGGGCCCCCGCCGGTACACCGTAACGCCAGAATAGTATTATATGTCTATTAATCTTCGAGTTACATGGTACATTGGTAAGTAGCAAGTACATAGGAAGGCCCTCTAGAAATGCTCCAGGACGGTATTCAACTCATCATTCTATGAACTCGGGGATGCGGGATATTAATGATGGCCGGCTGGGAGCATCGGAGGGAACATCGGAAGTGGCATTGGAGTATCCCAATGTCTCCATCGTTAGAGAGGTCGTTAATCACATCAGAACCAGACCAGAAGGTTACGAAAAGAACAAAGGAAAGAGGTGGAGACAATGAGTTTCGAATTCGAAATCTCGATATTGACCACTGGATCTCGGTGAAACAATATTCGTATTGTCCATGTAAAAAAATTGGACCAGAACAGTGACCAGCGTCCACATCGTAGACAGAGATAGGATTCCCCTGAGAAGGGGTCTCTTCAAAACTGAAAGTAATCTATGGCCAGTGGAGACAGAGAGATCCCAGACACAGGCCCAAGAGATCCGGGACAGCAATCAATATGTTTTTTCCAGAAAAATTCCGCAGCTCCCACCGGATCGAGTCACTGACCCGCGATCGGTCGACAATGGACTGAGAATGCCTTTTCTTCAACTTGAAAATAAAGTTCTGTTCTTTGTAGAAAAACCTCGTGGGGCACGGGAACAGTGCCACATATCACGTTTCCCGACATCTGCGTTTCTTTTTAGGATAACAATGAGTACCTCCAAGACCACGAAGCACCATCGAGGACTGGATACATTCGCGGAGGAGAGCAGAGTAAAATGATCGATTGATTCCGCCTGGGTGCGCACACACGCACCAGGGTCGATGAGAAAAGAATCACCAGGTCGACGGACAATGCGTGCGTTCCAGTGGTTAGGCTCTAATCGTCGCAGGCCAGGGACTCGCCTATCGCGGTCCTGAAAGCCCTATATGCGGTATAATTGAGAGGGAAAAAAATGCGTCGGTGTGAAACAGCTCCGATAGAAGCGCAGGCAGTGCGAGAGAGGTTTGATTGATGTGCAGGGGACCGTCCAAGTGACTAGCCACCATAGAGTATCAGTATCATTCTGGAGAAAACAATGATATAGACAGTGGCATCAGAAGAGCCTGAGGACTATCGTTGACACCCACGACCCACGGAAGCCAGATCTAGGGAGGTGCCCAAGCAAACGGTGGGTACTGGTCGAGTAGAACGACCGTGAAGATGAAGAGATGAACAGAAACATAAAGAAGCGTCCTCCTTGCGTCCCCCTACGAGGGCCACCGCACGTGTATAGAATCCAGACCCAGGAGGAGGGCCCATTTTGAAACTAGTGTCGTCAACGGTGAACCAAGCGCAAGGTCCATTTGGTAAATCCATTAACCACCCTCAACTCTTTTTTGTTGCCGTAAAAGAATTCCGGCATCCACCATCCAGAGGGTAGGCCACTCGGTGCTGCAGTATGTAGCCAGCCAGAGTTGAAAATTTAAAAGCGCCACTGAGAAAACATAGAATCAAATCTATAAGTTTCGTTTGGGTTCCCTATGAGAAATAGAGGCAGAGAATCATAAGAGAAAGCTTGTTACTTGAACGATATCGTGACCGTCTGTAGTAAGATTGGAGAAAATCTTGAGAAAATCCCCAAAGATCTGACGTTCATTCCGGGTTAACGCGGAGCGGAAGAAGGATAGCGCCTACTGACCCCTCTATTTGACCTACACAGACTCTCAGTAGATAACAAAACAGGTCTAGGTGTTTTTACCTGGGATTTAGGATGCTTGCGCCGGCTGTATATAGGTTATTACACCACGACGTGCTTTGAGCGCTAGCCTGGTGGTGATGGTAAGTATGTACGCGTCCATCTTTTCTTCAAGTGGCCAGACCTCCAGGAACCATCTGTTTCAGTGGCGATGCAGATTAGTCATCCATAGACTTGTTCGAAACAGACAAAAAAATTCACCCACTCAAAATGAGCCACGCACTGAAACTCGGAAAAAGCCAATCAAAGCTTTGAATACCAACGGGTGACCTGGAAAAATTAAGGAGATGAATATTAAGATAGGCTACTTCTAAAAAAAAGCGACAGAATAAGGTTGCATTGGTAAAAACGACGAGGGGACACAGAAATCGAGTTCATACAGTATATGTAACGGGTTTTGAGCCAAAAAAAGATAGAACTCTATGGGATGTCCAGAAATAAAACAGAGTAGCACAAATTTTCACAAATGAAATGCGTCACGAGAAAAGATGTGCCAAAAGGCGAAAAGTGAGAAAACGAGACGTAATGTTAGGTTGTATGTTGAAGGTGAGATCGTAGAGAGATTGTGCAATGCTTGCTGGAGAAAAGAAAAGGTTTTTGGAAGGAATTCTGCGACGCTACAATGTGACTGCGGTAATGACGTGAAATGGATCGAATGCACAGACGTATCAGATGTTTTGATGGTGTTTTGGAATGCTTGGTGGGGGGGGGTATGGATAATAAATATTGGGGTGAGGAGTCGTAAAGTATAATGCGGTGTGAGATGTGTTAAAATGGCCAAAGGGGATTCTAAATGATGGCCATGTTTGGACCGGAACAACGAGTTGACGTTCAATGTCATCGCCATTGCGTGGCCTGTGAAAAGGTTGAAATCGACGTTTCCCGGGGCACCAGAGCAGTTGCATAAAAGGAGAAAGAGGAGCAACAAAACTTGATGCCTCGTTTTGAGATGAGTCTTCGTGAAATTCGTCAACGGGCCAGGGATGATGACCGGAGGCCTTGAGCGAGCTCGGTCTTCCATTCTAAACGCTTAACTGCTTCGGCGTAGTCCACCCATTCTCGGCGTCGTTCTTTGCGCTCGAGCCAGTCTTGTTCCAGGGCCGCGACGTCAAGCTCATAAAAGTGATATGTGGCCGACGGTGTCGGTATTGTGGTGACATAACGTGTGATAGTACCACGTACGCCCGCTATTGAAATGATAGGAGGGATGACGGCAGGAAGGGGGGCGGGGAAAGAAGGGGGAGACGAGAATCAGGAAGTGAGGAGACGGAAAGAGGAACAAAGGGTAGGACCTTCTTCCAGTGCCTCTCTTGAGGCTGCAGCTTCTAACTGCACATCTGACGGTTCCCATCCACCTTTAGGCACTACGTGGTTCGGAGACAATAAAAAAAAGCGAGGGAGAGTTAGCAGAGAACACTGGTAACAGTCGGGAACAAAGAAAGAAAGGACCCGACAACGCGAGACGACAATAAGGTAGATGAGACTCACAAACCCAGTTATTGGGACGTTTTCGACTCGTCACAACGAGAACTTTGCCAGCAGCGCGTGAGATGGGGATGGCACAGCACACGACTCGCGGTGTCAAACGACCCTTATTGTGGACCATGACGGAAGACTGAAGAAAAGAGGAACGGAGATAGATGCAACAAAAGACGACTGTGAAGGGCGTTTAAGATATGCTCATAAGCCGTTGGGGGTCGGAAGGGCGTCTAATGGACAACCGGAGACGACGAGGCAGGTGGGGTGGGTCGTTGGGGGAGATTGGGCGCGTGGAAGAAGAGTATTATGGGATGTTGAATAAGTCTAGGGAAATATAAAGCTTGTAAGGCTCGGTGGGCGGGGGTGCTTTGACGGGGAGTGAGAAAAGGCGGAAAAGGAGGAAAAGAAAGCTGGCGGACCTGTATGGCAGATGTTGGGTGGGATATTAGTATAAGTAGGAAGATTATTTGATATGTAGAGGAAAGAGAAAGAGAAACTGACCAGGTCCATCCGCCACCAAATTACGTTGTCCCTCGCCAAATCAGGCGAAGCCGCCACCTACTTCATTTCACGCACGTTCCTCGGTCTTTCCCGGCCCGTGCCGTCTCACTTTCTCACTGCGAATTTATTACGACGACTAGATAATCAATAATAATTAACACATCCGATAATCATAATCTACTCGTTCCAGCTTGAATAAATCTCTTTTAGTCAGCATATCATACCATTCTATTCACTCTACTCACGCGACCAGAAACATGCACACGACTCCAAACCCCATTGCACCAAACTGTAAAGTCTCCATGAGCAACGTCGTCTTTTCCCCTTGGCTTCTTCTCCACGTACCTCTCGTATAGCCTGTTTTGCGCTCTTGCTCTCGGCCAGCAGTCTGTCGGCAACCATCAGTGTAATTCTCGGTCATCTCGTGCCCTTCAACAGCGCGAGCCAGGGCGACAATCCCCCATCCGGATTATATCGTCAAGCAACACTCACGTTGGTAAAACTGCCACCGCGCCAATGTAAAGGAATCCACCAGCGACAAACGGAATGACCTGCGGGTGTAAGGGGTCATTCGACTGCATCATACCCAGGCAACTGTCAAGATCAACTCACAAGGTCGGACAATTGCAGTGTCGTTCCGAGCAAACCGGTGGCGTCCTGACGCACTCCCGCTGCAAAATCCACCTTCTCCTCAGATGCGGCTCCTCCAGCGGTTGCGTTGTGGACCGCAATCCCGATAAATGTTCTGCATAGACGGAATTATATTCCCGATATTCCAAATTCCAATGGGTCCAGACAATGACAATGACTCACCCCACCTACAAACGTAACACCAAGTAATGTATTAGTTTTGGCATTCCACCATCCCCGATAGTGTATGTACACGAAGCAGTATATGGACGAACGTGAACTCACAAATGCACCGACTGCAGTCAGGAATTGGGACTGCATGGCTTGCTTTTTCGTGAACCCGCTTCGGATTAGAATCGAGTAATCGGCAATTTCATGAGGTATCTCGTGAGCAAAGCATGCCAGGGTGGTAGTAGCACCAATCAAGGGGGAGGCATAAAATGATGCCGCCATGCTGGTTAAGCGATGAACGTTGGAGAGGCCCAATCCGTTAACTCGACGAATAAAAAAATATTTTCTCGCACATAAAGCGGATTTTAGATAACTCACGCCAATCCATCTGTGCTGCATGGATGGCAAATTATCAGATTAGGAAAGCGAATTGTACATTAGGATCCCAAAGACTCACATATTGTGCACGAAGTCTCCGAATAAGTTAAGGTAAGCGGACAATTTGGAAGGACCGTTCGTCGATTTCAATCCCTCGTGTTCTACAACTGTATCAGTATTATCAGAATTTCTGCTTCGAAGCCCGTTCTGTGTTACAGACGAGACATCTACCCCAGAAGCCTTTGTGGCTTCGGGTTCTATGTGTGAATGAGAGTGGGAGTGGGAGTGAGAGTGGCCATGGCCATCTTCTTCTCCACTTAGGACACGAAGCGTCTTCTCCATGAAGAAGAAAGCAGCAAAACCACCAAATATACCAAGCCTACAGGGAGCGAGCATGAGATGACGAGACGCGGGCATTTTTGAGTATGACGAAACGTTACCCGACAAGGATGTTCCGTTTCTCTTCCACGATGACGAAATGCACACCGTGTCCGGTGTGTTCTCCCATGAACGAGTGAGGAACTAAATGAAGAAAAACGTCCGAGAGCAACCCGCCGGTCTGCACATACGCCATATGCTCGTGAGTCAATAGTATGAGAGAAAATAGAACGAAGGCAGTCGTACAGCGAAGGCTGTCATAGTATTGAGGGTATTGGCATTGATTTCAGCGGGAATAAAGGCGAGAATAAAATTGGGAACCCTTGAATGAGAAAAACATGGGGTCAGCAGTCAAATCAGACCGTAAGATACCAAATGAAATTACACACGAGCTGATGTAGAAGGTGCCGAGAATAGAGTTCCATGCTGGTCCAAAGGGAAACAACCAAGAGAACACAGTGCGCATGATAGGAGAGTGCTGGGATTCTAGGGTATCTTTTAGCAACGCTAATTTGTGAATGGGTTCACATTGCTGTATTTCGTCCTCCTATGGTGTATGATTCCGGATTATTTCCACCGTATACCAAGACTTTGAAGGAAGTATCTCACATAGACCAAGAGAGAGGCTAGAGAGGCGGTTTTTGGATCTGTTTCATTCAAAGAGGTTGCGTATACATCTAAACATAAGAAAGACAAAAGAGCGACGAGGAGGAATAGCTTGTTGGTGCTCGGCGACATGACAGTCATCGTTGACGAGAGCCCAGACGCGTCCACACTATTCATTCCAGCCATAAACGCGTGGTAATTTACTTCCGTTTCTGATTACCACCATCATCCCTGCCAATTATTCCTCCAACCACCAAAACTATATTTTGTCACTTGTGCTGGTCCCTAATCCCTCCACAAGCCATCGGAACGAGGCAGGGTGTTCCATTAGCAAAGATATATTGAAAATGTACCCCAATTCACAGGAAAAAGCTGTCATAGACGCAGCTGAGAAGATCATGATAGAGACTATGGCTCGATATGACCCCTCTCACGACAAACACCACGGTGAGCACGAATCGCCGAAAATTGAATCCAAACATGTCTTTACCTTCTCTTCTTCTTCCTAGTCCAACGCGTTCGCACAACGGCTCTCGCTATAGCACGAAGTCTCGGCCCCACCCCAGATCTCTTGATAGTCGAATTGGGCATGTCGTCTAACTAAACCCACTTGATCGTGATCTGCCCAATTTGACCTCCGCTTTCCAGCCGCACTACTGCACGATGTGCTTGACAAGAAATATGTGGACCCCGAAGAAGCCGCCGACCCCTTCACTTTTTTCTTACCCTATTTCAATTCTATGTATACCCAGCACGGGCTTGATCTGATCCAGGACGGACGTGCCAAACTAATTGCAAAAATCATCGACAACGTTTCGTGGACAACCGAGAAAAAACTAAGGAGCACTGGACAATGGTCGGAATGGCATGATCAGTGCATCGAGCTTCATTGCGTTCAAGACGCCGACAGACTTGACGCCATAGGCGCCTTTGGTAGGTCCATTAAAACCTTCGATTGAGTTTTACCTTTGTCCATCCTTACCGTACCCTTGTCCCGACTTGCCTTAGGCATCATGAGATGCGCTGCTTATGGAAGTGTTATGAATCGGTGGGTCTGACTAGCTGTTCTTATCCTGCTCCGTCCCTCTCGGTTAATTTCCACTTTGTCACGTTCCTCAGCCCACTCCACACGTCTACCACCGACCCCGAGCATAAAGATTCTTCCGTCCAGCATTTTCACGACAAGCTACTACACATTCACGACCGCCTCAAAACTGAAGCTGGAAGAAAACTAGGGGAAAGGCGCCATAAAGTGGTGAGTCTTTCCTTTCCCGATGGTCCAGGACATGTTGGCTGCATGACCGAAATGACTCGTTTGATCTGCGCAAAATCCGTTCATGTATCAATCTGAACTGGCCGTTCTACTTTGAAGCTACTGGACTTCTTGGCCTCCATCGAAGAAGAAAGTCAAGTCAAAATCGAGTGACCATATCTCTCAACACTCCCACAACCCCTCCCGATATTCACCACCCTGTATTTGTCTGTAAGTTTGTGCGATATCTGTGCAATATATAACTACAAGTACTCCCTGAATTTACAAGCTTTGACAAGTTCTATAGCAATCAAAGATCCAGGTACGTTTTGAGGACGTTCTGTAGGTGACCGGCACCCATCTTGGAAACATTACGCAAACGGCGCCTCAATCTTGGTGCGCCTGCCAGCAATTCAATCTGAAAAAGTATTTTATCACGATCATGCATGTGCTACAAAAGGGGGGACAAAACTGAGGTCAGAGAGGGTCAGAGTGAAGTCTTCAGAATCTGTCATGAATGCAATAAACTTTTAGACCAGGAACGCTTGTCTGCTAAGCGCAACGTCCAATGTCGTCGCATCAGTAACTTTTCTGATGTTTCAAAAAAGGGTTTTTGCACTCAACGTATCCAGCGCTAATCCTGCCGAGATATCTGTCAAACCATCCTTTTAAATAAGAATGAGATTGGAATCCTAGTTGAATCGCTATACTTGGGATCTACAGGAATCCGGATTACACGAGGAACCGAGAGAAGAGGCAGAACAGTTGCGCGACTGCGTCGTACTTCAGACGGCGATCTCAATTAAATCTTTTGAATGAATAAGTTAGTGGTATTACAGAGAGCACAGCTGTCAGAAAACAAAGTAAATGACAAGTTTTGACATCCCCAAAGTCAAAAGGTGTCCGTATGACCCGTGATACATGGACTCGTGTCGAAACCAGCCTCCAGTTGCCTCAGTCGAAATCAGACATATCGATATTGTAAAAGAATTGCTGACGTCGATGACATCAGTTAAAGTATCATTAAAAATCAGACAAGTAACTTTACCTTGTAAATGCTCATGACTTTTACTACCCAGGCCTCCAAATGAAAAATTTTCTTGTTTCCAGTTCGCATGCGGACTTCCTGGAGATGATGTGAGCACGACAAAAATAGAACTGAGGACTGTGTGCTGACATAGAACGCTGCCCAATGCATAATATCTGCTTTTATGGCATCGTCCACCTTCTCTATGACGCGTTCGGCGACTGTCTGAAAACAGAAAAAAGTTTTTGGGGATGTAAGAAATACCGAAATGAAAATGGAATCACCTTGAGTATAACAGTTGGGGGTATGCAATGACTGAGTAACTCGTAAAACTTTGCTCTCACTTCCATAACCCTGGCCGGAGACTGCTCAGAAACGATGAGGTCCGCGACTTTATGGCAATAAACTTCCCAGTCGGGCTTTGCTATCGATAGGGGACCCGTCAAATCCGGGCTAGCAAGAGGTTTGGATGTTAAACCAAACCAAAGAATGGAGAAATATATAAGATGACATACGACTGCATTTTCAAAGCCTCCAACACCAGAATAGCTTTACGAAGGTTTCCGTTGGCATCTTCGACGATCTGAGCGCAAGCTTCCGGCGGAAGATCAAAACCTGCCCTCTTCGCAACGTTTTCAAGAACTGTTTTCGTCTGCAAATAGATTTAGACTCCTGATATGCTTTGAAAGGGAGAGATTGTACAGTACCTCCTCTTCACTAGGGGCAGCCACCCGCATGAGCAGGCATCGACTTTTGATAGGAGCAATGAGACGACTGGTGCTGTTTGCGCAGAGAATGATCCTCATGTTCGACATGTACTTCTCCATGGTTCTCCTCAGGGCAGCCTGGGCATCACGAGACAAAGAATCGGCCTCGTTGATGATCACCACTGAGAATTCGATTAATCGAAGCACGAGTTTATATCACGAATAGTCACCTTTAAACCGCTGTTTCGCACCCATATCCACCTGTTGTGTCTGAGCGATTTCCTTGAGCAACTCTTGGATCACAACCCGATCGAAGTTTCCGGCCTCGCTGGGTAGAAAGTTTTAGCTGCAGTCATCCCAGAGCATCTCGTGAGTGCGAACCTAGGCGTGATTTCTATGTGATAATTGCTTTGCACAATGTTGATTTCAATCTTGCGTTTTGAAGGGGTAAGGAATACCCGTTGGTCAATTTTGAGCTTTAGGATAGGACATCAGAATTACTATCAAGGATAGAAAGTGAAAACGACACACCTTCTCCACCCCTGATCCAAACAGCTGTTTCAACGTGCAGCTTATCCGCGTCTTCTTTCCAGCACCTGGAGGACCGTAAAAGAGCATATGTGGGAAGTCACCAGTGGCCGCCTAATGTGTGTTTAGCTATTCTTGACCTAAAATAGCGTATACTCGGGAGCTTACTAGAGCCTTGAGTCGCTCTGAAAGGCCATGATGATAGTGGAGCGCATCCAGCGATCTGGGACGGTACTGGACAGATCATGGCCGGTGAGAATGAGTTATGTTAAAGCCCAATGAGAACTACCTGATCGACCCACAACGACATTAGGTTTAAAATCACTCGGAAGCGAGGAAGTCGAGGGGTCTGCTTTGGGGAAAAGGATGTAGTAGGAGTAGAGAATGGTGATACGTTGAACGGAAGCGTTTGGTTCCTTGTTCACACAATTGGCGTGACGAAAACGCGTTACGTGACGCGTTTAATACGTCACGCTAGACTTTTGAGGTCATGGTTCGCGCCGATGTAGATGCTCTCTAAATCCAATGACGCGTTTCCCGTATTTTCATGAAACAGATACGACTGGATCTGACTTTCAGCGAGTACTTTTACACTGAATACGATCCGACAACATTGGAGATCCTCAAAGTTCGAAACGGCGATATCCAAATCCACCGCCCATTTGAAACACTTTTCTCTTTTTATCCAGAAAGAACGTCAGAGTGTCTTCATATCATATCCGGGAATGCTTAGCAGAAACAAAAATCCATTGCCAATACAACTACACATTTCGCCAAAAATTTCAAAGTAAAGCGTTACAACTTGATTGTCCAGATATCACGTCCGTTTTAAATTCTTCAAGTAATCAATGAGAGACCCAGAAGCAAGTGAAAGCTCAAGCTCAAGGCCTGTGAGTGACCCCTTTGATGCCCAACTCCTCAGCGATAATGACGGCGGCTTTTTCACCGATGGCGATAGCTGTGCTGTAGGTGTTGGCAGCGACATTTCCAGGAGTGATACTGCAATCTGGTTTTTGAGAAGAAATATCAGCCTAAAAGTCACAAACATAAGTAGTAGAAACATACCGGCAACCTTGAGGTTCTGAGTACCGTACACGTTGAGCTTGGAATCGACAACACCATTGAGCTCGCGGGGCTTCATCGCACATGTTCCGATCTAACAAAGGAAAGATCTCCATTGGTAAGGAGGTGATAAGGATTAGAAACATTAACCGACCGAGTGCCATGTCGTCTCGACTATGGAGATAATGGGTAGTCAGCATGCGATCGTTACACCCAAAGACAATTTGACCAACCTGTCTGCCTGTGATATTCATCGATAGCAAGATCGTCCTCTGCGGTATAGACGATGTTGGGTGCATCCAGAGCCACGGGCTTGTTGTAGAGTCCGACGGCCGCTGCGCTACCAGCAGGGAATTGAGGATGACCAGCCTCAAGTTCACCACGGAAGTATTTCATGCGACGGGCAGCCTCGCGAGCTCTCTTGTAACCCCAGGCCATGATAGGTAAATCAGCACGCCTAGATTGATATCATCGTTAGTTCGAGTCTTGAACATTCAGCTGTCCTGAACCCACTCGTTAAGGAACCCGGGGGCAAAGTCCAATGGAGAATAGAGATCCGTGGCAGATGTGATATGAACATGTCCAGTGGAGAGTGGGTGTGTCTATAAAACAGAAATGTTTAAACATAAAGGGACAAAGTAACCACAACATGGCTTACCGAGAAATATGCAACACTGAAGTATTTGCCTCGAGGGACAGCAGGATTGAGACCAACGTAACTAGAGAGAAAACATGTAAGACCAAAAGGGTACTCTGTGACACCATATCAATCTGGACGTACGCGGCCATGGAGGCCATGATCAAGACTGGCTTATCAGGCTTATCAGCGTAGTAAGTTTTCCATCGCTCCTCGAAACCTGGAGACATGGCTTTGAGTTCTGCCTCCGTTGGCCTGAGTCTGATGCCTCCATCAACACCGCTGTAAGAAGGTAATTAATCGAGAACGAGAATTTTGAACGAACAATGCTATACTTGTTTGAGAAGAGGCCTTTCCCTTCCTTGATGAATTGCTCGTTGTAAGCTGTGAAAGTCTCAGTATCCTTTCATACCACACCAGAAAAGACACTTACCTTGCACATCAGATTCATCTTCGCCCCCACGGAAAGCTGTGTCCATGGTGACAGCATCGTCGCTGGCATGGTAAGGAGTGAATATCATGTTGTGATCTGCAAGACATTATCAATCTTCTGCACGTCAAATGGATTGATCATCCATACCCATGTATCCTTCCCCCACTCCTGGAAGATTGACAAGAGGTGTGATTCCATTCTTCTTCAAAACTTCGGGAGCACCGACGCCCGATCGTTCAAGAATGGAAGGCGAACCAAATGCTCCTGCAGAAAGAACAACGAGACGAGAAGCTTTTACGACGATATGCTGGGTGGGTTCTTTCGCTCTACCAGCCTCGTCGCTGATATATTCGACGCCAACTGCACGGGTTCCTCTATGGAAATGTTAAGGAAGAAAAGATAACCTGATGAGAATTCACTCACTCGAAGATGACGCGGCTAACTTTGGATCTCGGCAAGATTGTCAAGTTCTTGTTTTTCTGCTGGTAGATGTAATGATGGGCTGCGTCAGATCGCTTTCCCGTGTTTCCATCGACGTATCTAATGAAGCTGTTGAGCGTTATAATAATAAAGAGTAGTTGTCGGGTTGTTACCTTGCAATGGGCTGTCATGTTTGAGTCATGATTAGATTCTGGGGGTTTACGAAGTAGGAGGAGACTTACACCCCATGCATTGAGAGATTCAGGTGTAAAGTCGTTCAAGTCGGTGTGCTTGCCATGTTCCTTCTCGATTGCACCCCCAACTTTGACCAACTCAGCACCAATGTCGTTACCACCGTTGGCAAAAGAGATCTTGATGGGGCCAGAAGAACCATGAGAGGGATGAGATGGGTTGGGTTGGAAAGTCTCAGCCTTGAAGGATGGTCAATCTCTGACAACTTTCAATAGCAGATAATCAAGTACCTTTTTCAAGAGTGGAATAAGCTCTCTGGAACTCCATCCTTTGTTTCCATGAATGGTCTCCCAATCGTCATAATCAGATGGGGCAGGGCGCATATACATGACGACTGAAATCTGTAATTAGATGCCAATGGAAGATTGATGGTAAAGAAATCCGATAGACGCACAGTTGATGCTTGATCCACCACCAACGGCCCGACCAGAGGGCACAAGATGCATACGTTCATGAGTACCCTTTCCGCCCTTTCCGAAATGGAAAGAGAAGACTTGTTTCCCTGTAAGAATATTGCTGAAATAACGGCCAGGTTGAACATGGTAATAGAGATCTTCAGAGTGAGATCCCGCTTCCAAAACCTAGAATGAGATAAAACTGTTAATGAGCCTATCAAAAGAAGTGGATTAACGTACAAGGATCTTCAAGGAAGGGTCAGCTTCTGCAAGACGTCCTGCAGTAACGCAAGCTGTTGCACCTCCTAGAGATCGAGAATGAATTAATCTGAACGCGAATATTTAATTGTTGCATCTATAAGCGAGACTCACCACCAGCGAAGATAATATCGTAGTTCGCCATCGCAGTTTGTGAATAAGTTGATGAAGGAAGTGAGTGAAGTTATTGGTCCATCGAAGCAGTATTTAACTGTTTTCGCCAGACGGTGCCGTGGTTGCTAAGCGTCTGGTTTCGGAGGATTCGACGTCGAAAGGATCTTAGACCAGAGTAGCTCGGCCTGGTACACTGGCATGCCCGAGGTCTACAGTAATGTCAGCGCCTCAAATCGAAGGGAGGAACATCAAAATTGAGGATGTGAACTAAAATTAGAGTTAACGTGAACACCTTGAATCGTTGCACCTGCGAAAAAAAGAGTTGTCAATGGCAGTTGATCAAGAAAACCATCCAAATCATTGGAGCATATCAATGGACGCGAGTGGGATGGATATTTAGAGATCTAAAACGACAGGCGCAGATGGTCAGAACCAGAGCAAGTGACAGTAGAGTCCCGACAATCACCTCTGATGCAGAACATCAACATATGGATGATAGGGCGGTGCTTATATTGGATTTGTGGTATAGCACACACCGAACAAACATGATGGATCATTCGTTGTGTGAAAAAGACCCACGAAAGTCAGGATCAGAGGCGCTGAATAACGCTAAATCGAAAACGACCATGCCCCTTTGGCACCACTGGCATGTTAACCACATGCACCGAGTAACTGAGTATCGATATCCTTTCCCACAACTAAGATAGTCTGAAAAAGATTGATAATATTATATGCCGTTGTTCTTGGTTAACTGGCCGCATCATAAGGAATTACAGGATCCGAAGGAGAACTTGGAGGCTCCTGAGGTTCTGGGATTTTGGGGAGAGCAGTGGCTTTCCATCCTGTTCTAAAGGAAGCAACAGCGGCGATGAGGGAAAATATGTCCACCCAGATCTGACGAAACTCATTAGCTTGTGAAATGATATCACTGAGCATCACAATCCCACCTGATTTTTGAAAAGGCCCTTTTCCAACGACCTGAAAGTAAAACTCAGCACCAGTAATAAACAATTGAAGTTGATAACTTACCAATGGACGGTCAGAGGCAGATAGCTCAAATTGACAACCACTTCCGACCAAAGAGCATCCCATTGTTGTCGCATTGCGAGTTTTTCTTCGCGATCCAGTCCCGTTCCCTTTGCCTTGCGAAGAGCGTTGTGTCTCTGTTTCAACAATTTCCTGTCTTCGAACAAGTGTGCGAAATGGAGCGCGACATAGACAGCCCAAAATCTACAGGACCAGATCCCGAGTTTTCCGGGGTCCAGGTTAACGACTTTCTTTTTCGAGGATAGGAGTGTTGATGGAGAAGGGATTGTCGATGGAATGATAGAATGAGAGCCCAAGTAGGAGAGATGCTCAAGCGGATAGTAACCAAGCATGGCCCAGCCTTGCAGACGTTCAATGGTAAGCAGCTTTCTCGTCGCAGGGGGTTTGCGTTCCAGAGATATAAGCCATTGAAAGATAGGGAGAAGACCTAGCAGGCTGTTAAGTATGTCGATATCTAAATTCCGAAGGAATGCTAACCCCACAACCGCCACAGCGTCCGTGAATCACCCAATAAACTTGCTAGCTTAGTACACCCTTCAGCCGCCCCGCTCGTCGGAGAGCTACGCAGGCCTGCACGGTATTGCAGGCGAGCACGAAGCCCCAGAAGAGGAACAAGAAGTTTCAAGGTGTATTGAATAATCTTACACCATTTGTGAATACAGCGTCATAGAATGAGAACAGGAGTACTTACCATGAAAAATTTACTGTCAAAATTGAAAATCAGAGATTTGAAAATGCCCGAACAGACTGAGGGATATGGATACGCAACTCGCTGCCACTCCAACTACCCAGATAACGCACAAGATGATCGAGAGTCTCTGAAGGGCGAACATTGGAGAAACAGCCTAAGATCACGTCGTTTAGACGAGCTGCAGTCAGAGGTTTGGACACACGAGACATTCTGGTAGCAAAGAAAGACAAAACTGGGTTGTGAAAGTATATGTATAGGCTCAAATCGCGACCGTCCTCGCGTCAATTGGCCCAAGCGCGTGATTCCGGAAATCAGGTTGCCGACTGTGGTAAGTCAACGGTGAGAAAAAGTTACATAATCTATACAGTCCTATATAAGCCTTGCTTGGACAATGTTGTTTCCCTCAGTGAAACAATTCTGTGGACATAAAAGTTCGGGCTTGGTTTAAGCTTTTCCGCCTCCTTGTCCGCGTTCCCGTCCCCTAGACTGACCCAAGGTGTCGCATGACGCTGGTTGCTGCTTTCATCGGGTTGGCCTCATTTTATCGCTCTCTTCTTCTTGGAGGTGTCGCTTCGGCTGGTGCTCAGGATGTGAAGGAGATGGCGGGAGAGTCCTCTTGGTGTTGAGCGGCCCCTACATTTTAGTCGTATTCATAACATCCTATTCAAGTGTATTTCTACCTAATCAACCTATTTCTTCTCCACAAGGTCTTGCCAACATTGCAGTCACTGAGGTTTTCTGTGCATCCGATCGAAAGCATGAACGATTGCAGGTGTTATTCTTGAATCTTCCTTTCGATGTGTTGTCTGGATATGTGAGATGTCCGGTGATGTCGATGGTATGTACGTGTTTCTTGGAACTTCCGGGTACCGATGTTCATATTTCTAAACCATCAGAATCAAGGAACCTCGTAGAGAGAACCGACGAGAACCGCTGAGAACCGACGCTGAAGAGCTTAGAAATAGAGTTGGATTGTCACAAAAGTTCCTTTACTCCGCAATCTCCTCTCTTCTTACGCAAGATCAAGACATAACTCCGAGGTATTTTTTCCGACATATACAACCTCATACAACCCTTGACGCTTGTGGGCGTAAGGGGGTGTACATAATTTGTCCAAGGCTTTGCTTTACCCACTCAGGTGATATACCTCGGAAAATCGTAGGAGAAATGGGTGATAATTTCATCCCGCGATTTTCAAGTAATTGGAGCGAACTGGGGAGGATGAGAAACGCCAATTCAACAAAGACGTTGGTGAAATGGGGACATGGTGTCTATGTATGTGTTCATTTCATATTGAACGCTCTCATGTGAGGCTCACCTTCAGTGTCGTGCAACGGCAGTATTACTCGTTTCTTTATAAACGAACTCCAACGGAACGGCTCCCTGTCCTGACCTCCAAGTCGTTCGCCTGCCATGCATATCTCTTTGTTGTCCCCTGGCTTTCTGCTGCTCATTCCTGTGGCAAACGCTCAACTCAACCTTTGGGCACGTTCTGCAGGCAAACTGTATTTCGGCACTGCGACAGACAACTACGAACTTGCAGATGCTCCATATGCCGCTCAAACCAAAAATATTCTTGACTTTGCTCAGATCACCCCCGTTAGTAAAGTCATCATATCATACTCCTTGTATTGACTGACCTTCCGGTAGAGCAATAGCATGAAATGGGTAAACTTTATTGTGTGCCAAATCCGCCTGAGCAAAGCTAACTTGTTTTCAGTTCGCGACGGAACCGACCCGGGGACAGTTCAACTTCACTGGAGGGGACGAGATCGTGAAGTTCGCGAAGAAAAACAACCAGCTTGTTCGCGGTCACAATTGCGTATGGCACAGTCAACTCGCCGACTGGGTGGAAGCTGGAAATTTTGACAATGCAACTCTCACTTCGATCATGGAAAACCATTGCTACACACTCGTCAAGCACTACAAAGGAGATATGTATGTTTCTACGTCGTCGTTCCTATGTTATTCACACTGATTTCCTTCCCTAGTTGTAAGTTGAAATTTGTACAACTATGTATTGATCTCACTAATACATATCCTAAAAGACAGCTGGGATGTGGTCAATGGTGTGGTCTCAATTTTCTTCCTCCTCCAATTTCATATGGACTAATCGTCTGTCCCTGTAGAACCCTTCAACGAGGATGGTACTTTCCGTGAAACAGTTTTCTACAAAACAATCGGGCCATCCTACATCAGCACTGCTTTGCGGACCGCTAGACGGGCTGATCCCAAGGCAAAGCTCTATGTGGGTAGTTCTACCGACGATTTTATCGTCGAACTCTCCTGTTGACCATAAATTTATCCCAGATCAACGATTATAATCTTGAGGGCTTGAGCGACAAGTCCACTGGGATGCGTAACCTTGTTAAGCAACTCAAGAAGGATAAAGTCCCCATCGACGGTGTCGGTATTCAGGCCCATCTTATCGTTGGATCTGTGCCCACCACTATTCGCGAGAATTTGCAAGCCTACACTGACCTCGGAATCGAAGTCGCACTCACCGAGTTGGACATCCGTATGCCCACCCCCGCTACTCCTGAACTCTTGGAACAACAAAAGAAGGATTACCAAACCGTCATTGCTGCATGCAGGGCGGTCAAGAAATGCGTTGGTGTCACCATTTGGGACTGGACTGATAAGGTGACTTGATATTGTCCATCCGCTGGAAGAATGTTTGCTGAATCTCAATGCAGTACTCTTGGGTTCCTGGTGTGTTCACTGGAGAAGGCGCTCCTTTGCCCTGGGACGAGGTTCGTGATAAATTTAACGTTTATGCATATGGATGAACTGACATTCTTTTCTAGAATTTGGTGAAGAAACCTGCTTATTACGGGATTATAGATGGTTGGAAGAAGCCTAGGAACCACTGATGTAGAATCTCTTATTGGGATTTTATGTCGACTAAAATGCAATATATTAACTCTCTTCTATTTCAACTCGTGTGTGTGTGGGGATGCATTGAGCTCGTACCTGTTATGGAGTTGTAATTTTACTTTGAAGGTCTTCCATCCTCACTTGTCGTTAATTCTGGCACTGAATCCTCCCCCTCAGTCCCATGATCAACCACCGCATAAAAATTTATCATACTTGCTCTCTCAACGACCACATACGGACCGTGCCACGTCGGTGTTGACATTGATTATCGCCCTTAACGAGACCCAAAGCAATAAATAGTCGCTCCTTCACGCCATTCACGGTGCATATTGGCGGAGTCGGTGCGGTGCGATGACCCCTACACTGAAGCGAAGATCAACATTATCTCACGACTGTGCGAACAAAAGAACAGAAAATGTAAGTCGTATTTATTTTGAACTATCGCTGACGCCTGCGCATTGCGACTTTCCATAAGGACTGGCCTTACAGCTGGCCGTATAAGAAGATAAAATGGACGAAGAAGGTGGAGTAGTACGAAGCAAAATAACAGCGTAAACACTCCCTCGTTTCTTGCATGGCGAAGCTTGTAGCTCTCCTTTCCACCTTACTGGTGTCACTCCCGTTTTGTGGGGCCCAATTGGATATCCTCGCTCAACTCGCAGGCAAAAAATATTTTGGGACGGCCACGGACAACCCGGAACTCACGAATGCCTCCTATGTTGCTCAACTTGGGAATACTTTGGATTTTCATCAACTCACAGCGGTCAGTACTCAGTCCCTACTTTGTCGTTTTTCCTCGCACGATCTAAATGTATTGCATAGGCCAACAGTATGAAATGGGTTCGAGGGGTTCAATTGAATTTACCATTGATCCGATTTTTGACCAAATGTACTATAGGATGCGACAGAACCTTCCCAAGGAGTGTTTACTTTCAATGGCGGTGATGCTATTGTCGCCCAGGCCAAATCTCGCGGTCAAATCATGCGAGGTATGCAATGCCAAAAGAGTCATCAATGATCGGTGACTCCTAAACTTGTTTTTTCGGTTGTAGGTCATAATTGTGTCTGGCACAATCAACTCCCCGCATGGGTTACGGCTGGAAATTTTGACAACGCTACATTGTTGTCGATAGTACAAAACCATTGCGGGACTCTTGTCGGCCATTATAGAGGGGATATGTGAGTAATCGAAATATCATGTTTCGTACGATCATTCTAATTATTTTGTAGCTGTAAGTCCTCTCTACGTTCATAATGCTTTTAACTTCATTCATGCTTTTGAGAATAGACAGTTGGGACGTCATCAATGGTAAGTTTTTTTCCCCTGTACGCAATGCAGAGTTCCTATTCTGATTTTTTCGTGTTCGTCTTCCAGAGGCAATCAACGATGACGGAACGTTCCGTCAGACTGTTTTCTTCAACACCACAGGCCTTGCCTACATCAAAACGGCTCTCAGAGCAGCTCATGCCGCTGACCCAAAAGCAAAACTCTACGTTCGTCTCTCCCTTTACACATTGGTTTCAAACGTTGTACTTATTGACCACGTTTCTCCAGATCAATGACTTTAACATTGAAGGCACAGGTCCAAAATCTACCACATTAAGAAACCTTGTCACCGAACTCAAATCCGAAGGAGTTCCCATCCACGGTGTCGGCGTACAGTCCCATCTGATTGTCGGCGAAGTTCCTACGACGATGGAAGAAAACTTGAGGGCTTTCACAGAGATAGGAGTGGAAGTCGCCATCACTCAACTTGATATTCTTATGGTGCTTCCAGATACCCCCGCCCTTCTTCATCAACATGCCCAGTATTACCAGCCTGTTATCTCAGCCTGCAACGCTGTTGAGCTTTGCATTGGAGTCACATTATGGTACT
>JAIFHD010014080.1:0-10218 GCA_019721455.1 Psilocybe mexicana | reverse complement strand
TTTGATTGGTGTTGTGGGAAGTGGTGAAAGAAAGAGATCGAAACTCGTCTTACATGGCGGGTGGGTATTTCCAAATCTAGACACGGCGGGATCTGATTTCCCGATCAAAAATTTAAGGTTCGGTGAGGATACTCAACACTGGACGGTCAGGGTGTGGCATAAAATTGGAAGTTGGATCGATCGGCTACTCTTTCGGATCATTGGACTATGTTTTTATGTATTGGACGAAGACCGATTTTTCAAAGTCTAAGCTCTACATCCCATATCAGAGAGCAAAGATGAAAGCACTTCAAAGACATCGAGTAACACGACTGGAAATGGAAGATGGACTGGAGAGGCGGGTTATCATCATCACCAACGGCCATGCATGTGATTGATGCATTCGGTCATGTTACCCTACCCGACTCAAGCTCTTGCACTGGCAGCGACGAGCACCTACTCCGGAACAACCACCACTACACACCACCACTCCCTTACTCCACTTTTCTGGTCCTCCAGCTCCCCAGGTTATCGTGGACACCATGTCTCTAGCACTCGTTAACGAGATCATCACCAATCCTGCTTTCCATGACTACCTTGCCATTCTGAAGGGTGCCCGGAATGGCTTCGTATACGGTGTTAAAGTCAGGTTCCCCCATGCACTCGTCATGTCCATCCTCTTCGGTCGCGGAGAGTGAGTGGTTTTCCTTGTCTCCCAGGTCTTTCGATTGGATGCTCATTGGATACTTTTGTTGGGTCAGCTGGAAAACACGGTTGCGTGTGATCTACAAAGCCACGAAACAACACGCTCTGAACTTGGCCAAATTTGTCTCGCTATACAAGACTGTTCTCCTCGTTCAAAAGAGGCTCAATGGAGGGAAGGAGCGGGACAGCGACACTTTCATCGCTGGTTTGATTGGAGGTTACTTCGTATTTGGAGATCGAAATGCAGTGAACGAGCAGGTCAGTTTACAGAGGACTTTTTGCATTTCCTGTCGCGTGGTATTCATACGAATCTCTATTTCCAGATTGTCCTCTACGTGGTATCGCGAGTGGTGGCTTCCTTTATCCCTCGAGCGACTTCACCCTACAACACAACCCCACAATCTGCCTTGGCAGGATCTGCCGTGAAACCTCTTCCACCGGATTCAAAATACTTCACCCTATTCGCTGCGGTCTCCTGGGGTGCTGTTATGTGGCTCTTCCGGCATAGGGGTGAAACGATTCAGCCGGGCATGTTCAACTCCATGAAATATCTTTATAACGACTCCGAATCGTGGAAGGACTTGAGGACCCTGTTTTGGCACAACACCTGAGTCGGAAAGGTTTTCCTTTTAGATCATAACATATATTGGATATCCAAACCATATTTTACCAGCAATCACTCACATGGATTATTCTCTTCATTTACTTTTCGTACATGTACTGTATTACATTTGGGCTTAATACAGATTCGGGATTTGGTCTAGCCTCTTTGGAAGTCTCTTGCACTTGTACTGTCAGGGATGGAAACCACAATAGATAAGTGACTGCAATTAATATGCTGAAAGTCGAGGAGCTGCTCACCCCGAGCATATCGACAGCGGCCGCACAGGCCTTGTAACAAATCTTGCAGCCCTCGAAAGTCTCTGTGAGGGCAGACATCTCCCCGGCTACGTCGGTAGCTAGTAGAAGTCATTCGGAAGAAATAGATTGTCAGAATATTCAACGAAACGATAAGTATTGGAACACCGAGACCGGGCACCAAGAAGACAGAATAGAAGGGGTATTTCTCACCACTATCAATCCTTCCCATCAGGGCTTTACGCTGTCTATCCCAAGATTCCGTGGTAGATAGTTGGTGACTCGCACACGCACCGTAACCTGTGAAAAAGAAGTGGAGATAATGAAGAGAAGCAAATGAATTAATATATGCGCGATTTATTCTAGTAGACCACACTGACCATGCGGGAATATATCTTCTCCTAAGAGCAGATCGCGTAGGGCCTTGACGCGGAAGTCTTGCAATCGAACAAGCTTATGATACGCGATGACGGTCGGGATGACCTTGATTTCTTCGAAGCGATACGAGGCCAACGGGAGCACGTATTGGCTCGCTTTGGACGCTTCCTTCTCCATATCGTGCAGGGTGGCGAACCCATAGACTTCCAGCGGTTGCTTTGGCGCGTTGGCGAGGAGGTGTTCCCGCAAACTGGCCGTCACAGCCTCGCCGATGGCGTATTTGTCGACAAGCCTGAACAGGAGCGAGACAAGCAAAGGGAGAGGGATGACGGTAGCTGGGTCATAACGCGTCTTGTTGAAGAGGTCCTTGGGGGGGAGTCGAACAGGAGGGTCAGGGGGGTTGTGAAGGAGCCGCATCAGGGCGGCCAACTCCCCGCCGTTTTCTTGAAGCTCCAAGGCTTCCTCGCCTGTTGAGATATTAGGGTCGCAACAGGCGAACATGTCCCCTGGATGAAACGCGATTGTATTGATCAACAAAAGTGGAGTGGGTCATTGAGGTGAGAGACTCACGAAAGACATCACTGGATAGCAACGCTGAACGACTGACAGAAAAGATGGTTCCATCGATGGCAGATTTTACTTGGAAGTCAGGATTCTCGCACTCAAAGGAGGACCAAGACATCAAGGAGTTGGTTCTGATACAAAATAGTTAGATGGAGTTGTTGGACAAAGAAAACAGTGTTTCTTTCGTACTCTTTATATGACAAGCGCAGCATATCAGACGTGTCCTGAATAGAAAAAGGTTGAATAAATAGCATTCGTACAAACATTGAACATGGACATGACATGTGGAGACCACAGCATGGACCACAGCCTGTGCTTGTATGATAGGTGAAGGACTCATAGGACAGCGGAGTGAGGGCAGTGCAAAGAATGATTGATACATCATGACGTGAAGGTAGTACATGTGGAGATGCAAAATGATTCTTCATGAAAATGAAGATGTACTTACATCAAAGGGTGGAGCAAAACGAAATCATGTACGAAAAATGCAGGAGCAGAGGACAGGAGGGAGGGCAACAAGAATGAGAGGAGGGGGGCTGAAGAGGGGGCTGAAGAGGACGAAGAGGAGGAGAGAGCTATACAACAAGTTCGACCTGGCAAGAAAAAAAAATGGAAAGGAAAATGGAAGACATAGTGGTATCATAAAAAGAGGTAAACGTGAAGCGAGTCTAAAAAGCCCAGTGATTCCCAGTGAAAAAATGTCCCCTACATAATAATACACTTTGACGACTTTGAAGACGATGATTTCTTCTTTTCCTTTTTTTCTGGTGTTGGCACACTTGGACCTGACTCGACGCTGGTGTGTCGGAGAGACCTGACGAGGCTTGTGAAAAGTCGGTCGACGTTGGCAGCGGTCTTGGCCGATGTCTCTATGAACTCGCACCCGAACTGCCTGGCGAGGGCAGCTCCTTCTTCCCTGGAAACTTCGCGCTCGTATGTCTTGTCGGATTTGTTGCCGACCAACATAAAGATGGGGTCGCCGCGCTTAACCCTTCGCATCGACTGTCGAAATATTTCGAGGCGCTCGAAAGTTGATCGGGAAGCGATCGAATAGACGAGAATAAACCCCTGGCCTTCGCTAGGTGATTCCAGGATCAGTTTCCAGAAAAGGGGAACAATGGAGAGTGACTAACCGGACCCATTGGTCACGCAGAGTGGCATACTCCTCTATTGGAAACACATGAGCGAATGTGATTGAGAATACGGGCGGAGAAGAGAGCGAACGGACCCTGGCCAGCAGTATCGATGACTTCTACAAAACACATCCTATTATCCACCACCAGCTGTTTCCGGTAGGCATCTTCTATAGTTGGATCATACGTCTGATGGATATGCGGGGTCAGGAGGGAGAGAGGGGACGAAAGAGGGGAAATGGACGGACCTCTGTGGAATAGAAGAAAGAAAGAGGAGGGAGAAGGGGAGATGGAGATGAGTGGATGTGAGAGAGGCGAGGCAGACGGGTGGAGACGAACCAACGAAACAATTGAGAGTGAACTGGAGAGAGATGAGCAAGGAAGACAGAAAGAGAGGGGAAAGATGTACCTGAACAGCGAGGGCGGTCTTGCCGACACCACCGTCACCCAGGACAGCAACTCTCCAGCTATCCATTTTCTAGAGGTCGTGAAGGAAAGACGAAAGGGGGATAATTGAAGTGGGAAAGAAAGAAAAGGTCGTTGATGATTTCGTGGGTGGTCGTAAAGAAAGGCGTTTGCCTTGGAAGAACTGAAGCTGCAGCGAGTCAACGGGCAGAGAAGAGAGTTGGTTCGCACTCAGCGAATCCGTCCTATTTCTACCTGCCATCTCTTTTTCGTCCCAATCTCCCACGCTCTTTTCAGAAACACTGTCCCGCATCGCTGGGTCCATCCTCGACAACATCACAGCCCTGCTCGACTGCGTGTTCCCAAACTTTATTCCTCCTCCGGTCCCGAGATTATCGACTTATCTGCCCCGAATCCGATAAACCCCGAGCGCCTCTGCCCATAAATTCAAAGCGCTCAACCTATCTTCAGTTCCCAATCCCGCCTCGACCCCTCTGTTCTTCATTTCCATTGATATCTGCCGTAATCTCATGCTCTACCACGGCTCTATTTTATCAGGCATTAGCACGACATTTCATCTCTTTTCTACTACTCCCACTCTAATTAACCTAAACAGGCCATTAGGGGTTCTCGAGTCATTGGTACGTAAGCCTCAGTTCACTCTTTTCGAGAATCTTCTCGCCAACGCGCCTTCATACCTCGATCATACACTCGGAAGGATCAAGACTTCGTATGCTCACCATCTAGCATCCCAAGCTACACTTTCTGAAGTCGACAATCGTGATCGGCGTCCAACATATCATCGTCAGTGGCGCATGACATCGATTTGCTATTTATACCAAGGGTCTTTCATATCTCAAGGGCATACCTATCCTCTTCACCACGGGCATCGTAGCCAGCACACACTGCGACCTCTCATCGGGAACGTTTTCCACCACGCGAAGCTCGACACGACTTGCACTCAAGTTCGGGCGAAGTTGTCTACATCTTCGCCGCCGAAATCATGGCAAGATGATTTTTCCTATGCTTCTCCAATACACGTCGTATTTTTACCCTTTTCATTGTAGTGTGCCTATAATACAACACCAAGATTTTACACAGGGCGAGCACCCGGTCTACGTGAGAAACAATCGAACTACTGCCGCAAGCAGCCGTGGTCTGAGTGAAAAGACGCGCAATGGCGGCCGCTTTGTGGGCTGTTTTATTTCTGGTGACGGTGAAGCCTTGCAATATCTTCCATAGAGGGAACAAGCCTGGGGGTACGGATGTTTATTAAGAAAGAACGCCTTGTTCTCTTTGTAGATCAGTTCTGGAGATCCTACTCGTCCGGAGGCAAGCAGGCCGAGGTGATGAAGAGAATTCAGGTACATGGATAGATGCGTTCATTGAGCAATGCGTTCTCGGACATGCCCAATCGCGTTCAGCCATGAAGCAGCGCAGAGCAAGGCAGAGCTTCTGCGATTCAGGAGAGAATAGACATCCTCGGATGTAGACCTTGAGAAAAACGGCAGAGAAAGATCGCGAAAGACGGAATGTGCGGAGGGGGACATGTGTTCTTCCAGCAAAAAAAGCGAATTTGACGGGAATTGAGATTGAGGTAGAGAAAAAAGAGGGTGGAAGGGTGTTCTGGAAGACGCTTATCTCTTCATCGCCATCTTTTTTTTCTGGGGTATTACATATTGAATATTTTATTTTGAATTTTATTTTGATGGAATGAGCACGAGACCGCGGACAGACCGAGACTGAGTCGAATTGATTCTTGATCTTGAAGTGAACACGAACCAGTCGTTTGCTTTACCAGAGGTTTTCGTTTTCGTGTCCATTGATGCCCACAAACTATCCAACTACCCATGTCAGGGCTGTCCATCTAACTCGCTTTTGTTTGACAATACCCACTTTTCCTTCTTTTCTCCATCTCCACTCTATGTCCTTTCCCTCTTTCCCAGCTACAAACTACGTATGCTCCTCCAATCTCCTTTCCTCGGTAAAAACAGAGCACCCACCAGCCCGTTTTCCACAGCATTGGTTGAAAAGTGGCTCGGCGAAATCGAGATGCTTTCAATATGTAATAAAGCACGGTATTCACGCATCCCTCACCCTTCCTAGGGACCATATGACATACTATTGTAGTCTCATCATATTAAGCGTATAAGCTGCGATAAGTCTGGCTATCAGATCCTCCTGGTTTCAACTCTGGCTCTCCCACTCCGAGTCGTCCATTGGACGCTTCACGAGATGATCAGTCTCTCAAAATTTGCCCACTCCTTGTCCTTGTCCCAGGCTCTCACTTGCTCTCAACGATCAATAGAATCCGTTGGTCACCCCACCCAATTTCACACTGCCTGCATGCAGCCCATTTTCCTTGTGACGGCTCGGATGGAAAGTGTGGTAAGAGTCCAAAGCACTGTCAACCCGACCCGGACTGCTGAAGACTAGGTCAGGAATCCAGCACGTCCTATTTCTTCGGCAACTGTCCAGAAAATGTCACTCATCGAGTCGCTCCTCCTCCGACAAGCTTTATATTACAATATAAACTTGAAGAACAATCGCTCGACAGATGATTGTCAACCATACGATGGGATTTCATCTCATCTTATCCAGGGTAGATGTCGCTCTTGTTATGTCGGTGTTCAGGTCTGTCCGCCGGTTTTCTTAGTTGAGCCCATTCAAGTTCAAACATGAAATCAGGCTCAACCGGTCCATGTTTATGTCAAGATTGGGGTCTGGACTAAATTGCCTGTCTCTTTCCAACCACCATGTCAGAGGACTGACAGTACTACGACTCTCGGACTCCTTCCTGGCTTTTTATTTATATCTCACCAGCGCGTTTAACGCTTGACATACACGCCCTGTCTGGTTTGAGCGTCGTCGAATCTGGCGATACATCCTCTTCCTGTTCTTGTAGAGATTCGCCTGGAGAGTCCAGGCGCATACACACGCATGGAGGTTTGCAAACACGCCTGATTTCGCTTCGCTCATCCTCCGCTCTCCGTCTCCCGTCCACCATCGGCGACATCAATTTCCGCTCGCTTTCTTCGTTGATCATCCTATTATTCGATTTCCAACTCGCTTGCTTGTCGCTCGTGGAGCGCCATTTTCCCTGTAGTTCAAGTTCTGTCCCATATGCTCTTGGGTTTCTCATGAGCTACAGGCATTGGACTACACGATTGACGTAAAATATACGAAATTTGCCAACAGCCTTTCCGGCTCCTCGGGAGATAATCCAGAACTTCACAAACACACCCCATACCACCTGTCCTGCTTGTCCGATCTTGCGTCTATCCGATCCTTAGCGCGGCGGATACCTATGCGTTGTATTGCTGTCTGGTAATATTTCTACGTTATCTGCTCCACATTTGAAGCTACAATATGGGACATTCATTGCCCCGCTTTGCTTTTTTCAACGTTTGTCCCAGCCCTGCTCATCGTGCCAGCACTCCGAGATACACATTCGCGGCAGAAGAAAAGCAACCCGCCGCCGGAGGGTGGAAGAAGAGCACAGGACACCTTGTGACTTTGACAAACGCAGTCGTGGCCAATGACCATATCTCTCGCTCATACTTTCTTGGGCCAAAAAGTCCCTGCACTGATGGCCGAACGGGGACCAGGTCTTTCCTGGTCTTTCCCCATCTTTCCCATATGTTCGTGATCATGTCTTATGGTTTCTGACCGGCTGCATATTCAAGGTCTTTGACTGAAGCTTATTTTTCGCAACAACGGAGACTCCTGGTGCACCTGCACCTACTGATAAATGCATAGTGAATTTATCTATCGGTTCTCCGAATCCTCCTCCGCCGTGTTGAATTTAGCCTGGCCAACTATTGTCTTTGCGGGGTTTTCAGTTAAGTAGGACATTTGGACCCCCGATAACTCAATGCGCCTCTTCGTCTCTGTTGGAACCATTCATACGATCTCTCCGTTGGACAGGTGGGATTCTATCGATCATCCTCCTGACCATAAATTGCGCCTAAAAAAGCTATAGGTTAGCACTTAGCTGCCTGGCTGCCAAAACCCAGCTGTCCTCTCCACGGAAGGCACCAAAATCAGACCACAGTGCATACATTCCAGTCATCCCTTGCATCCTGCATCCGTTTTCGCGGTTTTCGCATCAAAGAAATTAATCATTAGGCTCCAATTTATGATTTTAATTACTTCGAACACCAAAATAAAAAAAAAGACCCCTCAAATTTCCAGGCATAAAATATCCGACCGATCGCATATGTGCGTTTATATTCGCAATAAAGGGAGCATCAGAATGGGTCATTCAACAAAGCTCTGCGTCTGATATGACTTATCTGATATCTGACGACAATGAGCTGATCGTTGCATTGAAGTTGAGCCAAGCCTTGCGTCAGTGAATGCCACGAGGCTTGGTCCTGGCCGGTCCCTGTAAATGTTGAGGCACGTCTTTCCTACTATTCATCCCTCAGGATATCAAAAGATATCAAACTATTGTCCTCATCCACGACTCGTGCCAACTAGACCCTTGTCCGTTGTCACCCTGTCTTCTGGCTTAGCACATAATGTTCACCATTTGCAAAGGTATTAACAGGCCTTTTGCTTTTATCTTACCCTGCACCAGCCTGACTTCTAATTAGATATGTATGGCAGTCAATCGTTTCCAACAAGTGACCTGGCTCAATGAAGCAAACTGAACCGGTTTATTGATGGAGTGGAACTTAGTGTTGTCGTCACTCGTGCCGCCATTTCCTCCGACGGTACAGGTTCTTTTTTTACTTGGGGCAAAGGTACTATTTTATTTTGTGTGTTTTTTTACCCCGGAATCCCAGCTCATATCTTTCCATGCAGGCCATTTCTTTCCGACTTTCTTTGGCTCGGTCTCCTCCAAGGCTTACCGTCAACTGTATACATTTTTCGCAAATGATTCACCCACAAAAATCACACCATCTTTTTTTCTTTCAAGAGATTCTCCGAATCCGTATGTCTGTATGACTTGGACCTTTTACTGCCGGCGGCTTTATTTTTTCACTCGTCTTTAATACCGTACGTACCGCATCTCCCGAGACTCGAGTGCACGTTAGCGAAAAAGGTCGAAAAAATCGGAAATCAGTGGGGTTCAAGCATGATTTGAGAAGTTCGAGAATCCTTCGACTGCGAACACTGTATGTATGTTTTTCCCTTCCGTTTCCCCTTCTCTAATTTAGATGATTGGGGATTGACGCCTGCCAGTTTTCTCAGTTCTGCTTGATTCCTGGGTCCCGTGTTCTTCTTCTCTTGCCTAATAGCCACTGGAAGAGAGTCCTGTGGATGCCGTTCCGACTGACAACAACTTGGCTGTGAGAACAGTTTCTCCGCCAATGGCCTCAATTCCGAAGAAAGCTCAATCTGTTCAAACACTGGCGAGTCTTTTTTTAACGAAGTCTCCCCAATAAGCTCAATGACTGTCAAATTCCAACGAACATTATGCTATTATTACACAAGCTGGTCGACAAGTACGCCATACTCTTTCTATGTACTGTGCGGCTTCTATTTTCCTCTGATGACGGTTGAAGTCCCTGTGGTAACCATCAACCTGTTCTCGAGATTCTTGATCTAGTATCTTATTTTAGGGATTGTCCTCGACTCGAGGACCTCGAGTGTCCCAACCATATCCCTTGTCTGAGCTGTGCGAAATCTATGGAGAAGCCCATAAGTAGAGGCCAATTGTACCTGCCCACCTTGTTGGCCAATGGCAACTTGGGATCAGGACGACCTCGGGATTCAAAGTTTGGGCATGGAGAAATCATGACTTCAGGCTCTGTGGTGCTGATGGTTGAAGCTGGCTATATGTAACTTCCAACGTCTCCGTCGTCTGATCAAACTTGGACAAATCCTTGATGAACAGGACCATGATGTACAAACGCTTTGTGATTGACTTGCCCCAGTCTGCTCCTTGCCTCTACTACCGTCTGTGTGAAGAAAAATACAGATAGAGTGCAAATTGTGTACCGATTTGACCCAATTGATAGATTGGCTTTTTATTCACCCATTTATTTAAACCGTTCTGGATCATGAGCTTCTCCTGGATTTAGGATTGACAGATGTCGATGGTGAAGTTCTGAGATCTGATGACTGTTATAATAAGAATAACTTGTCGCAGTGAATCATCACCCATATAGCGACTCGTGATGAGGATGCATTACCGGTACATTTGTCACAATGCTTTTACTAACAATCGAACTAGATGGAATGCATG
>JAIFHD010014057.1:0-17085 GCA_019721455.1 Psilocybe mexicana | reverse complement strand
ATCATTGCAATGTCTTCTTTCTCAACAACCATCGATTGTCTGGAAAATGTTATGTTTAATGGCAGAGTGTCTTATTCCCTGTCAACCTCAGTACCCACAACATTGGCTTTCTTCTAGAACAAAGGCCTAGGCATCTCCTTTTCAAAGTATCAATATCTGAACATTACTTGGCCTGGTCTTAGTGTCCCAACAGGCCTCATCCATCTGGGCGATATCATCTGTGTAAGTCTGTATCAAAAGGTATCTGTCTCAACACAAAGTTCTCCTCTGGCTCCAACCCTACTGTCTTCCGGTCCGAGTGCCTATATCCATGGACGACGTTGATTCGAGTCAAGGGACATGTCTACCACCGACCGCACCCATAACACGCACCCACCTCCCAAAAATATGTTCAAACTTCAGAACAATCTGAATCCTCAAACTCGCATTGCCTGCCAGTGAACCACGATCTGCTCTGATTTGCTCCATCAACACGAGGCACCTTGCATTTCGCCGTATTACACCTAAAGTTTGCTCAAAGCCAGAACAAGGTTCAGCTAGAGGGCCTTGTAAGGTTTAATTCCGAATCGTGAAGATACCATATTCGTATTTATCTTCATCATGATCAGCTCAAGATCAGCTTCAGTGCTTTCATTCAGGCAGTCAAATTTCAAAGCCTGTTCAAACCCCATCACGTCAAAAATAAAAACGAACTGAAATAGAGTGTGGTTTTTGAATAGAATAACTACGGTTATTCGGAAACCGGAGGTTTTCCACGATGTCTTGCTACGATGATACTTGCTAGTGACACGCTCGGGGCCTCCAGAGGGCTTGGAAGGAAGAAGAAACGAAAACATTCTTGACAAGACAATTACATTCGAAGAAAGTGTGCAAGTTAACGACAAGAAAAAAGGTAATAAAACAAATGAAGCACTGGCAATGCGCTCTTGGAGAAAAACATCAAAGCTCGTCATCACGAATACTGAGAAAATGAAATAAATCATGTACGTGAACGTGTGGAGGCAGGGTGAGCGATGGATTGCAAAAAAAAAAAAAAAAAGAGGCGGTTCCCATTTTGTCATCAAGGTCGGTCTCGGGGTTGTCGAATGGATCGTCATAAATGAAGATAATGGGGACCGGGATGACGTCCCATTAAAATTGGCGGAGAGGATCGGAAGATGGGGAAATGGAAGAAACGTGGGGAGGCGGACAGTATATGGTGATGTATTTCGATGCCAGATCGGAAGGCTGAGGTTTGATGATATGAGAATGACCAATTAAAAGATAGGCCGATGGGGCGAACGGGAAAAGCAATTGCAAAGGTATATAAATATAATAAAAATCCGGGGTCAAAATTCGAGGTGAAGGAAAGAATGATGTGGAGGGCAGCGGCAGGATGCAAGTGTCGATAGTTATCACAGGCTTTATTATAAGCGTCAAGACGATTAAACGGAGAGCAGACGATTTAGTTGAGGCAAACAGGCGTGGTCTTTAGGTTAAGGAAAATTCGAACTGGTGCCACCGGATCTGGGCGGAGGCAGCGGGAATTCCTTCGTTACATCCGTGTCGTCGTCATATCCCCCGGCAGAGGAAATTTGCGAGATGAAAGATGGCTGCATTGAAGCTATACGCAGCCTGTCTCGTACTTCATCCTCTGAAATGTCAAGGGCAGCAATCAGGGATTGGAGAGCTTTTTCTTTATTCTCCACTGACGAAGATGAAGCTGTCGGAGCATGTTGCACAAATGTAGGACGAGGCATGGCCATTTCGTTGCTATCGACAAAAGGATCCGGTTCGGCGTCCGAATAGCGCATGCGCTCCTTGCCTTTGCTCTTCGCTGATTTGGTCACTGTGATAGAATTTGAGCGCGAACGAGGCAGAGGCTCCTCCTGTTGCGCATTGAAGAAAGGATTGTGTATGCTCCTTCGGGCGTTGCCTTCCGCTTCCTGATCGTAGTCAACTTCTGTCTGTGGAGCATCCGAATAATGAACGACTTCTGCCGACTCCCACTTATGTGTTTGGGATACAGTTGGCGGTGGAGTGGGTATGGCCATGTGGAGCGTGGGGGACATGGCGCCTCCGTCTGCGGCCGAGCGGGCAGTAAGATACGAGGCATTCCCCAGCGTCTCTGTCTCCCAATTTGAAGCAACACTAGGAACCTTGACATTATCAAGGAAGGGCCGAGGTTCGGGCATTGTTGTCAACGAAGGAAGAGAGCCCAATTCGGCATAGGATTGTGGAAAGTCGAAGGTTGCGATGTTTGTGGATTTGTGGGTGTATGCCGTACGGACGCTCGGCGTTTTCTTGAACATGGTGAGCTTCTCCATGGGAGCCACTTGGTCGATTTCCCTAGTCTCCTTGGTCTGATACATATCTTCCCACTTGTCGTCTGTGTCTTCGAGCTTGTTCCAAGGCTCGAGACGAGACTGTCTCCGGTGTTCATCGGCCTGTTGATTTCGTGCATGAATAAAGGGACCCCTTGTCCGTCCGCGAGACTTGAGTGATTTAGAATAGCGCCTGTAAAACCAGAGTGCGAGGAGAATGAAAGCGGTTGCGCCAATGAAAGCTCCGACACATGAAGCAATTACTGTGCTCATAGCAATTGGTTTCGCGGAGGCAGCGGCAGCGACGGCGGTGGGATCCGGCGAAGATGTCGATGATGATGTCGGGGTGGGAACGCTTTGAATTTGAGGAGTTGAGGTCGTGACGACGATCTGGGAGGTCGAGTCCCCAATGTTCAAGGGAGGCGCTGATCCAACGTTAGACGCAGTACCAGACACATTAATCTCTAGCTGAGTTTGAGTGGCGGCGGCAGCGGTGTTAACGACAGTCGTCCCTGCACCATCGATTCCGGCAACACCTGATGGAGCGTCGAGAGGATTATCTGCTCGTGGTACGTGGTGAGTAGGGCGTGCATGGGCGACCATTGTAGGGAATAGAGGGAAGAAGGTGATGAAAGAGCGCAAGTGATGGGTAAAAAGTAAAAGAATGGAAGGGCCCTGAAGGCTGTATTAGAACTGGTGTGCCAGATAATGATGGAGAATGAGCTCGATGTCAAAATAGGCAGAGATTAGAGCAAATACCTGAGCAGAATGGCTCTCGACGATCTATAACATGCACAAGGACGGACAGCAGCGAGCTTGGAGTTGTCGGCTTGCTCAGACAGTGCGGCGTGCGATGGGTCGTCGATATAAAGTCGCTGAACAATTCGTTGTCAAGTGTTGGCAATGGCAGCCCCAACTTTCCTGTGTGACACGTGTAACGGTCACCAGTGCGATCATAACGACAGATCTAAAAATAGCTTTTGATCCCGCGTTTCAGCCCCGGCAGCGCTCGGCGAGGGACAGCGCCCCGTACCCATCCTCCACACACAATTCGCCAAAGCGGCCGAGAAAACATAGGAGGACGTCCAGTTTCACCTCCATCGCCGGTCGGCGAAATACCTCGCCTTTTAACATCATCACTTCTGCATCACTTTCATCAACATCAACATCATAAGTATTGGTATGCCATGTGTGGACTGACTTGGGACTGACACACTTGGGAATGGCACAACCCAGTGAGGAACATCTTTCACATCCTCTAGCTGGCTTAGATGTTGTACGGAATTCCATCAAATGCATCCATATCGTAAGTATTAAAGACGTTGGCAATATCTTGGTCATGTACCAACGATTACTGTCTCCATACCATGCTTTTACTCAGAAATTCTGCAGAACTTTTAAGTTTCTAAACACTTCGTTCACACAATTGACCTCTGCGTCATGATGAAGTCATGATACACTTCAAAAATTCCTCGGCTCTATCACCATCCGGAACTGCCAGTAACAATGGAAAGAGGCACAACGCCAGCTCTGTGTCCCTCCTCGAAATACGCATATCCTGCATCTGGAAATTCAAGTTCCAATCCGCTATCTCCCGAGCGTCCTGGTCCTCAGGCCTTCAGGCGATATACAAGTACATATGTATGACACAAGGAAACGCGCCCAAAATATGATATATGACAGTTTAATGGCCTTCTCTTAGACCGTCAAGACTATTGGGACATCATAGGAACATCTGAAGCCTGAGGCGAACAACCTTTCTTTTGATGTTATAGTGAGGCAAAATATACCCAGAGTGAGCCGACGGCTCACTTTATCACGAAAAGCTAGTTCAATATTCCAATTATCACTAGCAGCCCCCACAGTCGATCCACATTCCAATGGTACCCTCCGTCACTGCTATGGATTGATATTTTTAGTTTGACCTCTCAGAAACGACGACATCGTGAAATACTTCGGGTTCAATTTTTTCTCAAGCACCCTTCATCCATCGTACACTGACTAACCCTCTCCTGTACCCTTTCATCACCAAATATTCGTTTCCCTTGAACAGGGATGAACCTTCACTAAGCGCCTGTCGGTGATAACGGAGGAAAGGGTTGATGAATTCTGGCGCGTTGTTATCGCCTGCATCCAGAGATACAAGAAAACCTAGGCATTAGTACATGCATGCAATCCAGATCTTCTGCACGGTGCTATGAGGAGCACTTCTAACTGTCCGTCCGCGTCCGAATCTGTTTGGAGTCTGTCCTAGTGCAAGAAATTGTTATGTGAACGGCCCGCTCTGCCGGACTCCCATGACCCCTATCATTTGGTAATCCGATGTCATTGTGGACGAAAAGGAAGGGCCTAGGTTGAACGCTACTCACCAGTGCCCTCCACCCTCTAGATCCTCTTCTTTTGGCTTCTCTTGACTCTTGGACCGAATTCAATCGTGGTGTCTCACAAGTTGAAACATTGACAAGCTTGAACACCATCACTTCTGTGTCTCCATTGCGATACTCATACGGGGTCAAAAATCTATCATGCACGGTCATTTGACGATCAAGACACACATATTCCTCACAGGAGCCACTGGTGTGTATCATTCCAGCCTAATTTTGTGTTCGTTCCCCCTAACTCTAACTCATAACCAGGCTACATCGGCGGGAGCGTTCTTGCGGCCCTCTTGCAACACCCCCTCTCTGATACCTTTCGCATCTCCATACTTGTAAGGGATGCTGCAAAAGCATCACAGTTTCGGGTTATGGGCATACATGCGGTTGTAGGCTCTCTCTCCGATCTCAAGCTTCTTCAGGAGTCAGCGGCGGATGCAGATCTGGTGATTGCATGTGTGAGTATCCAAGATGTGTTGGATCCATTCACCTTGACTGATCATTCCATTACATAGGCCGATGCAGACGACAGCGATGCTGCCAAAGCAATCCTTCGCGGACTTAAGCAGCGATATGAGAAGACGGGGAAAATTCCTTCCCTGATCCATACCGTTTGTCTCATTTCCAACAAAGACTAGATGTCGTGCTGATACCCGAATTCTGCTGGAATAATTTAGTCTGGAACAGGTGAGTATATCTCTATAAAACCAATGAGAACGGTGATCTTGATAGGCTGCAGGTGTACTCATAGACAACGCACAAGGAATGAAGGCTACGGACACAATCTACTCAGATTTAGATATACCTCAACTGGAGTCCCTTCCCATCACACAACCTCATCGCTCTGTTGATGTCGATATCGTGAATGCTGATAATGAAGGTAAATTCCTTACTCACAATATTTAATCTGACATCTGGAACTGAGATCACCGGCAAGGTTATGTCAAGAGCTACATCGTTCTCCCAAGTACCATTTATGGAATCGCCACCGGACCCCTCGTAGATGCGGGCCTCCAGAACGCCCACTCTCAACAAATACCAACCCTTGTACGAGTCAGTCTCGATCGAGGACGGGCTGGTATGATTGGCCAAGGCAAGAATATCTGGCCAAATGTCCATATCCACGACGGTATGCAAGGATTCAAGAGCATCCTATTTTTATTCCTTTCTGATTAGATTATAGTGACCGACCTTTACATTCTCATCATTGAAAACATTATACCCCATCGAAGTCCCACTCATCCCACCCATCCAAGCAAATCGCAGCCACATGTGCACTTTGAACATGGAAGGGCCGGATTCTATTTTGGAGAAAATGGAGAGCACACTCTCTATGAAGTCAGCGCTGAGGTTGGCAAGGTCATGGTTGCGCGTGGCAAGAGTGACCAGGCTGAACCTCTCACTTTTACTGAGCAAGAAATGAAGAAATACTTTCCTAATGGAAGCAGTCTGGGAACAAATTCGCGTTGCCGGGCAGACAGAGGGCGAGCCATTGGATGGAAGCCGAAAAAGACAACGAAGGATATGCTTGCGAGTATCAAACATGAATTCCTGCACTGAGCCGGGACGACATAACTCTGAACAACGTTCTCTTACCTACAATGATATTTTGTTGGACATACCGTTGCTTCGAAAGTTCCAATCGATGCATTTGCTAAGGGTGACGAACATCATGTGAAGGCCGTTGCCGACTGAATTCAAGATTGAGACGTTGTATTCTGCTGGCGTGAACAATTCGCCCCTTGATGATGATATCCTTGGACATTTCATACAGGTTGAGGTCCTTGTAAGTCACGCCACATTTACATGGAAATCAAAATCACGGTGAGCCTTGGTCGAAAGAAAACGACGATGTCAGTTAGAGAGAAGCGCTGAAGCAAGGGGGAGTGTGAGAGTTGTTCTATCACCTTGCTGCGCCAGCACAAGGTCACTGGACTGTCAAAAAGAAAATCATAGATTATGTTTCCAGTAAACAACGATAAATAGTTCCCTGTTTTAGTAATGACCGACACCCATTATCTCTTCCTCTTGTATTCCTTGCACTTCAAAAGATTCGTGTCGATTCAAAGTTCAGGTGTACGCAATAGAATCCATCCATTTCCTTGAATCACGACGGATGCGACATAGAACTACGGCCAAAAAGGCACAGCAAGGTGCCCGCCGACGCAGTCGGCACTTCACGAGTTTTTAGGACTTTTGATCGTTGTGATGCCAAGATGCCGATTATGGAAATTATGTTGCAGCGGTCGTCAACCCAGATTTGTTCCAAATTATCACTTTCTTCCAGACCACCGCGTATTGGTACTGTCAAATACGTTTCCTTCCTTCTCTTTCGAAGGTTGTGAATATCTCCTCCTTTTCCTTCTGTCTTTTTCGACATACGTCCACGACTTTACGTCCCCCGACATTCTTTTTCAACGTCAAGCCAAAGGTCGCTCACTCTTTTGAAAACATTCGATCCATCCCCCTCCTTGGTCCACCATGCCCGCCATTAACTCAGACGCCAGCGCAGCCGGAAATGCACCTGCACTTTCAAACCCTGCCTACCTCGCAGGCCTTATCGTCGCCGTCGTACTTCTCCTTGGAGTCGCTCTTTGGCTAGGTTTGCGTTCCTATCGCAAACGGCAATCAGCCAAACGAAAGGAGAGAACAGATGCAGCCTTTCTTTCGGTGAAAGGTCTCGTTCGGGAAGACGGCATTCGTAGTGAAAAGGGGTCCTTGCAGTCAGTACAAATCCACCTCCATTGCACCATTTCCAATAATTTAATGTAACCTTCTCCAACTTCAACCAATTGTCGGACTTTAGACGCGCGGGTTCGCACACATCCGCGGACGACATGGATGTACCTTCCATTAGCTTCCCAGATAGAGCCCTGGATCCTCAGGCAATGCCCTCTACACGAGAAGAAATCCTCAATTACCACCGCCGGACTGGATTAATCCCTACCGCCTTTTCTGCCACTAAGCCAACGCTGTCGGTCAACCCTGCTTTCTCGTTCAAACCCCAATTAGACCCAGACTCACCTTCCTATATCCGCAAGTCATGGGTGAGTATGACCAACAGGTTCTCTGTCATGTCGACCACGTCGTCCTTCAGCTCCATCTCCTCTGGCACGACCCGCAAAGTCCGCCAGATGTTTGATCCCGTCCTTCCCGACGAAATTCTCGTTCGTCTTGGAGAGCAACTTACGCTAGTCCAATCCTTCGACGATGGATGGTGCGTTGTTGGACGCGAAGATTCGTCATTCATCCAATCCGCAAAATCCCTCTTCGCCAAACCGCCACCCCCAGGCGAACCCGGTGTGGAACTCGGTGTAGTACCTGCGTGGTGCTTTATGAAGCCTGTCAAAGGGCTTCGAGCCGAACGACCTATGAGGACATCAAGTCTAGGTGTTGTCGTCAACATCGAGGCTACTGGCCCTGACCGTGACCAGGTCATGTCTTGGTCAAACTTCTGATGAGATTCTCAGAATTCTTCATCCCTACCCAACATACCCCATACCCACTCTTGTCGTTGGGCAAGCGTGATATTTATCTATTCCTTTCTCCTTTTCAGATCTACAGCTTTCATTTACTATCCGTCACCGTTGCTATCCATGATCCCTTGTTTCTGTGTAGCAAGGGATGCTCATCGCTATGCGCTGGAATTCTCGTGTCCTTGCTTGTCGAGGTGCAGCAGGCTGAAGCACCCTTTATATATGATCGAACCGGATGGCGTAGATCGCAGTAACCACTGGTATATCTCCATTTCTCTTACCACCATTTTCAAACTACCGCTGCGCAGTATCTGCTTATGTACTTCCATACGACCCTTGTTCTACAAGTAGAAAACCATTGGAAACTTGAATGCATCGAGTTTGCTTTTGTCGGGCATATCAACGCGTGTCCGTGGATTCTCCCACCGTCAACAAATTGAACCTATGTTGCCTTGCGCCTTGCATCGAAAGACCTTGTAACATTAGGAAAATCTGTCCAACTTCGGGATTTCTGGCTATTTCGCCAAGCTAAAAATAGTTTGTAGGTCCATGTATGTTCAGCTGATGGTCTATTATTGTGAAGACAAACAATACACGGAGATCTTCAAGATCGATCGTACATAACTTTTTGGGGCTTAACGTTCATGTTCAACATGTGTGGGGCGCTAGCCATGATTTTAGTTGATTGGGAGCCTGGGCCATGACGTTGTCGGTCTATGTAAGTAAACGTTCAACGCTCGGACGTCAATGGTCCCCAGCAATAAAAAGCGGGGAAGGGTTGGGGAAGGGTCTATAGAAGAAATATAGAATTTGACTGAATGGTCTCGACTCTGGTGGACTAAATCGACCAAGCTTGTGTTTTCACGAAAAAGACAGATTGCAGGCAACGCAGAAAGGGTCCACGTGTATTAGACTTTGGTTGGAAGGGGTATTCTGTGGCCAGGACTTACAATTCGGTTGCTGTGATTGGCGGGCCCGATTCCGAAATTGCTGCCGTCCGCGTCCTGTCTCAAATATTATCTAGACTCGCAAAATCACATGCCGTGAAGAGTCCCGTTTATTTACTGTCTTCCTGCCCCACCTCCCTTTTCTCCAGCACCCCATACTTCTTCACAATGGCCACTAAAACCTTCTCTCGTGATGAAGTTGCAAAGGTTCGTCAAATTCTGTGACCCTCGTCATTGCACGACCCGGTCCCTGACGAAGTTATCTCTAGCACAACACCGAAAATGATCTTGTATGTATCTTCCTCGTCCCTCCTTCTCCAACGACAACTGACAGACTTTGTACAGTGGGTCATTATCGATGCAAAGGTTTACGACTTGACCAAGTTCAAGAACATGCATCCTGGAGGTGCCTCTGTCCTAATTGATCCTGAAGTTGGTACGTGCCTTTCCTCGAATACATAGGAGAATACAGGTCACTGAGACAAATCATTTTCAGCCGGACAGGATGCAACTGAGGCCTTCTACGGTCTTCACAGACACGAAGTCATCCTCAAGCCTCAGTTCGCTCGTTTGCAAATCGGCATCATCGAGGGTGAACAGAGCGTCATCCAAGGCCGTGTCGTCGGAGAATTGAGCCCAGTCCCTTACGCTGAGCCTACTTGGTTGGCCGACGGATTCAAATCAGCCTACTACACAGAAGTGAGTGTGTCTCATTCTAGATTGTTGGCTGTTATTAACCCACTTTAAAATTTTAGAACCATCGCCAATTCCAAAAGGCTGTCCGAAAATTCATCGACGAAGTGGTCGCTCCCGATGCTGCTGTACGCGTCCCTTTTGTCTGCACTGATTATGCAGTTCCTCATTTCGGCCTTAGCTCCACGAAGAGGATGGAAAGCCTCCTAGCAAGCATGTCCTCGAGGCCATGGCGTAAGGAAACCCATTTCTGTCCTCGATTTTAAGTGCCTTACCGTGGAATTTCAGCAAACTTAACTTGCATGCCATGCGTATGGGCCCTGGAAAACATTTGAAGGGTCTTGAACTTATGGGTGGAATTGTCAAACCTGAAGAAGTTCGTTTTGTATTCCTTTTGATCATTTCTATGCACAAACTCACAAAACATCTCACAGTTCGACTATTTCCACGAGGCATGTTGTGACTGTAAGGAACAAGAACAGAAGATTGACACATTTCTTTGCGCTTGCAGATGATCATTACCCAAGAGTTTGCTCGTTGCGGCAAGCGAGGCTACGGAGATGGTAAGAGAAACAAATAACTGTCCTTTCCTTTGCACGTCGTTTACATTTTATAAGGTTTAATGGCTGGTTCCGTCATTGGATTGCCTCCCGTCTTGAACTTTGGTAGCCCTGCCATCAAAGCCAAAGTCATTCCCGATGTGTTGTCTGGACAGAAACTTATTTGCTTGGCCATCTCTGAGGCATTTGCCGGAAGTGATGTCGCTGGTCTGCGAACAACTGCCACCAAGACAGAGGATGGAAAGCACTGGATCATCAATGGTACCAAAAAATGGATTACCAACGGAACGTAAGTGATACAAACGATTACAGTCTGCTTGTGCTGAACAAAATCTTTTTTAGATTCGCCCACTAGTATGTCTGCCACAATTCAGCTCTTGGTTCACTGATAACATTTCTGTAGCTTCACTGTTGGTTGCAAGACAGAGGTAGATTTCTTTGTTGTATTTCGCAGTTTCTTGCTGACCATTTTTAGGATGGCTTCACTGTCATTCTCGTTGAACGCGGCGAGGGTGTGGAGACAAAGGCAATCAAGACCAGCTATGTTCGTAAACATTTCGGCGGTTGATTCTCTTTTTCAACCAAACTGATTTTTTTATTCTTTCTAGTCTCCAACAGCCGGTACAGCGTTCATTACTTTCGACAACGTGAAGGTGCCCGTTGAGAACACACTCGGCCCCGAAGGTGGAGGAATCTTCGTCATGCTGAGGTGAATAAGTTGTTTCGTCCCTTTAGTGCTTGGCTAACACACCTACAGCAACTTCAATCACGAACGATGGGTCATGGTGTGCTCGTCCGTTAGGTCGCAGCGTTTGATCATCGAAGAATGCCTTAAGTGAGATTTCCCTATTTCTTCATTTCCTAGATTCTAAACCATACTCTAGGTGGACATCGCAGAGGAAGGCCTTCGGAAAGCCACTGCACTCCCAAGCAGTTATCCGAAGCAAGATCGCTGCTATGATTGCCCGAGTTGAATGTGTACAGAATTGGCTTGAGAACATTACATATCAGATGAACAATATGGTGTGTGCTTAAATTGTTTTTTGACTCTATCGTGGCTCATGGAACTTTCAGTCGTACAAGCAACAAGCTTCCAAATTGGCGGGGTGAGTTGTATCTCGACTCTTGTCAGACCCAACACTATATGACTTATCGGATTCCTTTAGTCCCATTGGTATCCTGAAAATGCAGGCCACCCGGTCTGCCCAGGAAACTGCAGCCGACGCTGTCCAAATCTTTGGAGGTCGTGGAATCACCAGGACTGGTACGTTGGGTTTTACTAATCTGAATGGACCAATGACTGACTTGAAACCATAGGAATGGGCGAGCACATTGAACATTATCACCGAACTGTGCCTTTCGACGCGTGAGTTTTGGCTTTACTGTATTTATTCTTTGCCCTTACTGAACGTACTTTTCTAGCATTCTTGGAGGAGGTATGCATCTTGTGTTTTCAACTGACCATATATCTGACCAATTTGCTTTTGCAGCTGAGGATGTGTTGGGAGATCTTGGTGTTCGCCAGGCGATTCGTGGAATCCCGAAGAACACAAAACTATAAAGTATGGAACCGTTATAATATTGAGCGGAGGGGGCTCTTAATCACTATATTTTGGACACAATTAATATATTCCTTCTCAACCTGTCCACCATGCACATATGAGTATCATGACCACGTTATATCTACATCCATGACATTGTCCGTTCACCATAAAGCTCTCTTTTGGCGTTCTTCTCGTGGGCTTGTTCTAATACCAACATTGGTGACACTCGATGCGGGCCCTGACGGTTTCCATCCAAACCATTGCATCACAACATTCTTCGCAAAGATTTCTCCAAAGCCGAGCATGACGCCATTAACGAAGGGCAAAAACAAATTGACTGACAGCGACGCGATCACTGCCGTTATCCGTGTCCTTGTGGAAAGAGATGGATCGAAAATTGCCTGTGAAGCTGTAACAACCGCAGGTTGAGATTTCGACTGTGGATGAGGAGGGGAAGGTGTATCCGTGTGTTCAGGGAAAGACAATGATGGGAAAGATGAAGTGACTGAAGGGACATCCTCCCACTTTTGCGACTCGTCGGTCAAAGTATCTTGATGTGAATGTGTCCTGGGTAGTGCTTCAGCGGATCCAGAGGGTGCCTAAATAGTCGTTTTCAGAGAAAGGACTAATAATTCAATGAAAGGGTTTCCTACTTCTTGGGAATCGACTTTGACTTCTGAAGGAAGGCTTTCTGTTTTCGAAGAAATGGATTCTGCAGTGTTGCTCTCGCTCGACGCTTTCACATTCTCCCAATGTTCCTCTTCGTGGTGAGCATGAGAAGGTTCTGGTACAATGTCAACAATTCCAGCGGCCTTCCTCTTCGCTGCCTCCTCCCTCTCGATTGCCCGAATGCCTTCCCACTTCAGGCGTTCCTTTTCGGCCTTTTCGCGTTCCTCGGCTGATCGAGCGCGCCAGGATTGGACCTGTGCCTCGTATTCTGCTTTCCAGGTATCATCAGATGCAACAGATTCGGAGAGGACGACTTCTTGGACTGATTCAGCCAAAGAACTCTCCGCCGGGTCCTCAGACGGGACGGAAGTTGACTCCTGAGCAACTTCTTTTGGTGGGGGTCGGGGAGGAGCGGAAAACGCTTGGTCAAGCGCTGACTGTTGCCAATATGAGCTCAAGGTGTATTCCTTCAGCAGAATCTTTAGCTTACCTCGAGGATGTCCTGTGATGATGCGGCCATTAGAAGAGAAGCAAGAGACGAAGATATTTATTTCCGACGAATATTGCCCAATCAAGCAGGTGTTTCGAAGTCACGCAAAATGTCACATGTCACAAGCTAGGGTCACCTTCTTTCTCTTTCACCAATGACGAACATTGATATGGTTATTTTCTGGCTTACGACCTTCCAACCCATTTGTGCAGTCATGCAGCTCGTCTATTACTCTCAGGCGATATCTGTCCGTCTCTGAAGGGTGTCAGAACCGCCATGAGGTCTGACTTGCCTCCCACGGACCATAAAAGCCGAACCTACGCTCAGGATGTCGACTTGAAGGCGTCGATTTCTCGTTTCTCAACATCTCCTGGGATACCACGTCCTCAATTTCATCAAGACATACTCTTTCCGTCCGGGCTTACTTACTGTTGTGGCGTCTTCCTTTCCTGCCATTGATTGAACGTTCAATGTGGTCTGACGCCATCCCTGCAATCCTTTCCTATGGGTTCGACTTGTTTCGCGATGAGATGTATCATCTGATTGTACCCCGTGGCATCAGTACTCGCTCAAACGACAGTCGCATGTATTAGACGACAAACTGATCCACTTTCACACCTTCTGGGTCCGAGATGGTATTTGACAACGTTCGAAACCTTCCCCGCATCGCACTCCGGCGTCAAAGTGCTTCTTTGCCTCCGTGTTGTGGAGGTCCGGGGATATTCACTCTTCGTCGAGAGACTACTATAGCCTTGGAAGATAACTTGATTTGATATCCCTTTCCAGTTTGAGGCAATCTGGTTTCTTTCTCACAGGGATACTTAGCTGAAGCCTCTTTTCTCTGTTCTGTCATGGTCAAGTATCATAACCTTGCCATCTTCATCTCACATGGTTTCCTTCTCGGATGCGTTTCCCTGCAATCCGTATATTAGGTATCTATGGCTCCACCTTTGGAGGAGTGACCTTGAACGAATGTATGTCCGTTACCTATCTTCTGTAACAATTGAATGCTCATTCAGTCACAGATAGAATCTCCTCGCTGCAAGAGAAGTGCTCTATCGACGTCCTTATTTATCGGTGTTCAATTTTGGTAAATAATTGACAGTTACTTGTATTCTCCGTTGCTCGGATACAATCTTCAAGAAATATAAACAAGTTCTGTATGCTCTCATAGAGCAATCCATAAATTAAGCTCGCTCAGAGATACTCCTTCTTAGCAGGTGACCGACTCTTTTTCGCAAAAAATCCACAACGTTGGTCCGGGGGTAGTTGTTCAAGAAGTCGTTATCAAAATGGCGGTGTGGTGGCGGCAATCGACATGTCGTGACTAACAACTGCTTCAAATGTTATCGCAACCATTGTTCGCCCAGCTAGGCAGGTGTGTATCTACAAGTGTATGTCGTCTCCGTATCTGTCAATTTGATCCAAGTGACATACATGGCAAGAACGATCCAAGCAAGCTAATCGCCGTTGTTTTGAAGCATATCAGATAGGTTAAAGAAGTCACTCAGTGGTTGATTCCTTTCGGATGGGATAATTTTCCGTGGACGTCGTTAAGATTCTGTCTTTTTTGGGACGCGACGGGACATCCTGAGGGGTGGAGTGGTCCCTGGGACGCAGCTTTTGTATATCCAGCGTTGTTTTATAGATCCGTAAGATGACATTGATAACGCTACTTAAAGAAAGTAAGGCCCAAGATCTAATCCACCCCGATGCCAAGTCGCGTGATATGCAAGTCACTAAGTTTGACTCCTTCATCGTCACTGTCCAAAAATCGTATATTATGGACCTGGGTTCTCCAGATTGTGGTTCATCCCTTCCCATCTTCAGTCATTCCATCACTGTCCTAGTCTTATATTGTGTACCCGCGTCGATATGTGCAAAGACGAAGTGTAATCCTCGCATCACTTTCAGATCTTATCACAACGCACTCACTTGACTTCTTTCAATACAGAGTCGGAGACTGGTATCGAGGTTGCCATGTGCGTTTAACCTTTTCTACCGTCGAAGGCAGACCAATCTCATTCTGTTCTGTTTTATCAAGCACTTTGTCAAGATATACTATAACGGCGAAAGGATCGACTGCAATTCGGAGAATTGTGCCTTGAGTTCGAAGCACACACATAAGGCCATAAACTGCCCATGCCCCAAGGTGAGTTCGAGCGCTTGGATGAATAGCATCCATTAACACTCCGAAAATACAGGTCGCGGAAGACGAACGACGCATCCGGAACATGTTCCATAAACCGTGCGATGAGTGTAGGGGTGCCGAATTCGCGCGCAGAGTTGGTCGCTGAATCGCCCCGAGGAACGATTATCAATCCAATAATGTATATCTAACAGAGAGATCGGTGATGTCCTTGAATAAGAATGTTGTAATAATGCAAGCTTTGATGTTTGAACGTCGCGAGTCAAATGGGCCGAACTCGGCCATCCGAAGGGAAGGCTCGGAAGGCTCAGAATCGTTTGCCTCCCCGTTTTATGGGTTGGCGAGTTCCTCTGGCAGCGGGCTGGCGGGGGGCTGTTGAATTACTCCTTGATGTTTTCTTATCGTTGTCAGAGTCCGATCCATCTGAGGAGGCCTGAGGCTTTGGCTTTTTGATGGGTCGAGGAGGAGGAGAATCAGCAGGTGATTGTCTTTTTTGTATCTCACTGGGAGGAAGAGAAGTCTGGTCCCTGGACATATTTCCTGACCTGGATGGTCCTGGAACGCTGGGAGGCGGCACTTCAGAAACAATTGGTTTCGTGTCGTTTTTGGAGTTTGGTGCTTCATCTTCAGACTCGGATTCCGTTTGAGAATCGTCAGCAGGCAAAGACTTTTCTGGTTCTGGTTCTGGTTCGGCATTCTTTTCTCGTTTTTGGGACGATTTCACGGGACTAGACCTATACACCTCCCTCTTAGGGGGCTTAACCGATTGCGCGTCAATAAAATGGTGCGGAAAAAAACAAAACCAACTTGCTGGAGTATGACCACGCTCCTGCTTGGAGGAATGCTTGGAAGAACTTGAGGGTATCGGATGTCTGTCAGGTTTTGGTACCTCGAGCAAAGGCGTTTCTGCTACGGATACTACAGGTTCTAAGAATGATAGTCAGTACAGATACGTGAAAAGCTTTAATTCAACAAACTTAGGTCAGGAACAAAGTTAAACATCGCCGTCATTCGCCTGATGGAAGTTGCAAGACGCGGCTTCGATATAGCATTCTTTATATGATTGTCAACTGTGCGTCTCGCTGTCCGGGCAAGTTTGTCAACTGACTGCACGTATCGTTAGCTTCTGGCAAGAATATCAATAAAATTCATGACAAGACCTTTTCGAGATCGGCATCTGTGAGTTCGCCCACAGCTTCGGCAGACGAAGAAGCCAAGTGACTGAAGCTGATAAGAGGAAAGATAAGGTGTTTGGATATGATTTCAGACGACCGTTGATGCCCTATGAAACAAGTTTCCCATCTCCATTTGAACGCCTGACACTCGATTTCGAAAGCCATGTCCTATTCAAGTACTTAGTTAAACCACAGTGTTCTCGTATGATTGTTCTTACAGAATAGTGGGAGTCAACGATTTCAAAGGACAGATCAAGCATTCCTCCCATCGTGTGGGCATTAGAAAGTAACTCGAGAATCTGTTCTCGCCAGGTATCTTCATCTCCTGTTTGTTCATGTGGCAGGGGTGACAAGGTGTTAAGTGCGCGCCATCTTCGAGCCAGTGACTTGCTATTCAAAACTAAAGATGGAGAAATTTGAGGTGTTTATCCTGTTACTGTTGGATGAAATGTACCTTCAACCCAAACAGATTTGGTGTCGGTAAATAAAACACAGCAAGAAAGATCCGCCAAAGAGAGGCAGTATTTCTATGTAAGAAGCAAGGATCAACAGGGTCTACAGAGAAGCAGAATCAGAGGGTCTCACCAACAGATATGGAGTTGCTTTGACTGAATCAACCTTGACCAACCACTCGCTGTTCAGAAGCTGCTTGGAGTGTTCCTGGAATATTATAACTGGCATAAATTGAAAGGATGTTGTTAAAA
>JAIFHD010014038.1:0-18932 GCA_019721455.1 Psilocybe mexicana | reverse complement strand
GGCATGAAGGATTCTACCGACCCGCACGCGTAAAAGGTAAAAAAAAAAAAAAAAAAAAAAAAAAAAAAAAAAAAAAAAAAAAGAAGACGGAAAGGACGGAAAGGACATACACATCATACACCCTCAACTTGCACGCGATATCCCACATCCTATCCGCCGCATAGACCTTAGGCGAATGTTCAAGCCTCGTCGGCATCCGAGCTCTCGCCCTCCTCCTCCTCCCTCTCTGACCTGACCCCGACGAACTCAAACTCAAACCATCATCGTCCATTCCCAACGAAGAAGACCCCGACACAGACCCCGACGCAGACGACGACGACTTCATCATCATCATCGCCTGTGCATGCGCAAGCCTCATCGCAGCCGTCATCCCCGTCGCCCAATCCGTATAGTCCGTCCAAGATTGTCGGAGCGGGGAAGGCACAGCTGGGGCGCGTGTGAGTCGACTGTGGGGTGATGGCTGTGGCGGCGGTGATGGAGAAGGTGAGTATGCGTAGGAGAGTTCGGGGACGTCTTCTTCTTGTGCTTGGTGTTGGTGTTGTTGGTATTGCTGAAGCTGCTGCTGCTGCTGCTGAAGTTGTTGCATCGAAGGACCAGGACCCGCACCACCCGGAGAAGCGCTCTGGTACATCTGCTCATGCGTGATATACATCTGCTGCTGCTGCTGTTGATGCTGCTGTTCTTGATGTTCTTGACCCCCAACGACATAAACAAACGACGAGCCTTCGTCCGTCCGTCCATGAAACCCAAAGCCCAGATCACTCTCGCTCACTCCAGCGACGGCAACGACGGACCCTTCACCTCCTCCTACTCCTCCTACTCCTTCCGCTCCTACACCTCCCTGTCCTTGTCCTTCACCCACTCCTCCGCCATTCACATTCCCAACGCCAACGCTCCCATTACCCACACCAGCAACCGCCGACCCATCCACACCATTCATCCCTAACGGCACAGAGAACGTCATCCCAGGACCCAGCGTGATCGGAGACACACCTCCACCAGTGGGATAGATCATAGGCACCGACATCGGCATCGACATCGACATCGACATCGACATCCCATACCCAGAGATATTCTGTTCCTGTTGCTGCTGCTGATGATAAACCTGCTGAAGATGCTGAGGCTGTTGCACCGGCTGCGACGTGTACTGCTGTTGAACCTGAACCTGATGCTGAAGTTGAACCTGATGTTGAACCTGAGGATGATGCTGAGGATGAGGATGATGCACACGACCATCAAGCCCACCAAGTGGCTGAGGAGCGAACGTCGGTGTATGCGGTGAAGCCGGCGGCGCTAAGAAGACCTGCTGAGGCTGAGGCTGCTGTTGATGTTGCTGATGAAGATGCTGCTGAGACGACGACATCCCTTGTACATGCACTCGATGCCCCATCGGTTGCACAGGCTGAACAGGTGCAGGGCTAGGACTGGGACTGGGACTCGCTACGTACCCCAACGACGAGGACGAGGAAGGTGCGATAGACGGGATGCTAGGCAACGAAATCGGCGTCGAGAACAGGATAGTCGTAGGACTAGGAGGCTCGATGGAGTGTTGTTGCTGTTGCTGTTGATCCAAACCCGCAAGGGGCGGAAGCGGAAGCGAAAGAGGACGTGATGACGAATGTCCACAATCGACATGCGCCATCGTCGTCGTGGTCGTCGTGGTCGTCGATGACTCCACAGCGGAAGGATCAGGCGAAGTCGGCAAGGGCAAAATCTGCGCAGGGCTCAAAGGCGGACTCGACATCGGACTAGGAGGAAGAACAGGACTCGCATTCCGACTCTTACTGTTACCTCCAGTCGCAGCAGCAGCCGGCACACCAAGAGCCTCGAGAGGTCCCAAATCCACCGCGTCCAAAGGAGGTAAAGGCCGCTGATGTGGGTGATGCAGTTGGTTATGATAAGGATGATACTGATACGCAAAGGTAGGCGGCGAGGAAGGGGGCGTCGTCGATGTCGGCGGTGGTGTCGTGGTGGTGGTGGCTGACTTGGCTAACACGGGGACGGGAGTGGTTGTTGACGTTGAGGATTTAATATTATTATTATTATCAATAACGTTATCGTTCGCAGTTTCGCTCGCCCTCGCGTTCGACTCGGCTGGTGTCGTGGTCGTGGTCGCGGAAGGGGTAGGGATAGAATCAGGTGCAGACGCAGGCACGACAAGGACCTCAGATGAAAGGAGATGCGGGAGCGGGATCGGAATAGGGAGGGGAGAAGGCAAGTCGGGCTTCAGGACCACTTGCGTTGGTGCTAGGGGCACTTGAACATCTCCAGAAGACGAAGATAAGGGTATGCAAACAGGATCGAGCGGCGACTCGACGTCTTTGATCGGTATCGTTGTCGCTGGGGGTGACGATGTTGATGTCGATGGCTCAGAATCCTGTGCCTTCTCCTCCGAAACAACTTCGTCCACTTCCTCGGTTTGTGGTTCGTCAGATACCACTCCTTCAAAAAAAAAAAAAAAAAAAAAAGTCAATAAACCGCCCTCGAGCCGAAAGAAAAAAGAAAGAAAAGACAACACACCCTCATCCACACCCTTCTTACTCTTCCCCCCCTTCTTCAAATTCAAATTCGCCTTCGTAGCTCTCGCTTTGGTAGCTTTGACCACAGCCTTGATCTTATCCGCAACTGTGACTTTGCCCTTGGCCTGTGGCTTGGTCTTGCTCTTCATCGTCCCAACCTTGGTCTTCGTCTTCACCTCTTCGAGTTCCACGTCGGCTTTAGCTGGAATTTCAGACTGCACAACCACAAGGCTCTTCTTCGCCGACCGAGTGAGAATGAACGGTTTTGGTTGTGGTCGTTGAGTTCGAGCTCCAGTATGCGGCTTCGCCCGTGTTTTCGGCTGCGGCTGTGGCTGAACGAGTAGAAAAATAATGATTAGTAAATCATTTTATATATATATAAAAAAGAAGAGCGAGAGTAGTAGAAGAAAGAGTTTTTTTTTAAAAAAAAAAAACGCAAAATATATGCGCCCAAGAACGAGAAAAAAAGAGAAAAAAAAAACACTCACATGCGAAACCTTGACCTTCTTCTTCTTCTTACACTCCTCCTCCTCCTCCTTTCCAACCTCCATCCCAACCTCCATCCCCTCCTTTCTCCCCTTCTCCTCCCCCCTCTCCTCCCCTTCTTTCCCCACACCCTCATCCCCATCCAAACTCTTCCTCTTCCCCAAACTCGTCGTCGACCTCATCGCCTCCTCCTCCTCCACCAAAAACGGAGACAAAGACGAAGAAGACAACTCGGATAAAGGCGACATAGACATAGACATAGACATAGGTGAGAGCAGCGCCGCTACCGCCGTGGTCGTCAACAGAGCTTTTTCGACTTGCGCGTGTTCGGCTTTGTCTGTGTCCGCTTGTGCTTGTACTTCGAGGTCCATCACTTCCGCTTCCACGGGTTTCACCTCGAGGTCAACCTCGACGTCGACTTTCCGCCGCTTAGCAACCCTCAAACTCGTCCTCCTCGTCCTCTCTCCCTCCCTTCCTTTCCCCTCTTCTTCAACAACAGCAACAACAACGTCAGAGATAGCAGGCGCGGACCTCGTCCGCCTATGAGTCTGCCTCTGCGCTGGTCCCTTTCCCTTTCCTTTCACAACCGTCGTCTTATCGTTCACAACTTCCACTGTCCTCGCCTCCTCAACCTCAAATCCGACGCTCTTACTCTTTCCCTTTCCCTTCCCCTTTCCCTTCGTCCCCTCAACCTCCACTTGAATCACAGGCTCCTCTTCTTCCTCCTCTCGAGCCCTCTTCCGCGTATTATACGCGCGTAACGGACGTGTCGGCATCGACCTCGTCGCTGGCAATGGCAATGGCATCGCAGGTGTCGATGTCGACGTTGATGTCGATGCCGACGCAGATGACGATAATGATGTATCGGCCTTGCCAATAATCGCCCGCTCGACTTCAGCCTCAACTTCCATCTCGTTATCCATCGTTGGCGGAGGTAAGATGGTATGCACAGCTACAGCAGGCGTCGGTATCCGCATCTGCATCTGCATTGGGATGGACTTCGACTTCGGCGTCGGCGTCGGGCTAACAACGATCGGCCTCGTCTTTGTTCTCGTCATCCTCGCTTTCGTGGCTTGGAGCGGACTCGGGCTCGGGGCCGAGCTCTTCGCAAGAAGGACCGGTACAGCAACAGGACCAGCAATAGGAGACGAGAACGCCTGCTTCCTCGTCCGCAGACCTATCCTCGTTCTGGTCGTCGCGGGCACCAGAACGGGCGCCGGCTCCTCTCCTTCTTCATCCTCTTGTTCAGAAGACGATGATGACGGGAAGACTGTGGCGATGGCAAGAGCAGAGGAGGAGGATGAAGAGGCTTTGCCTTTGCCTTTCGCTTTTGATGATTGGGGGACGGGGATGGGTACGGGAAGGGTGGGGAACGTAAGTGTCGATGACGATGATGTAGATGTAGATGCTCTCGGTGCTGGTGGTGGTACAATTGACGATGATGATGGTGATGGCGATGGCGATGAAGGGAAAGCGATAGCACTGGCGTTGGCGGGGTTAGTAGGCGAGAGACGCGCACTCCGTCTTAGCGTTGCAGGCACGGTGGTGGTGGGGGCAGTGGTGGTGGCAGGCATGACAGTCGGTGCGGGTGCGAGTGAAGTACTGGTGGGTGTGTTGATGATGATGGGACTCGGGATGGGTGTAGGTGTAGCAGAGGCGGGTCGTAGCACGAGTGGTATCGCCATCGAGATTCAGAGATAGGGATGCCCGGCACTATAAGATAAGGAAGTGAAGAAGAAAGCGCCTTGTTGTCGTTGTCGTTGTTGGCGTTGTTGTATAGTAGACAAACGATCTCCTCTCACTCTCTTGTGTGTGTGCTGTGTAGATGATGATGATGTATGACTAACTGTAAACAAAGACACCGGATGGAGAGGTCAGGGATCGGGAAGGCACAGCAAACGAAAAAAGAAAGAGATTCAGAGATGACTAGTGACTGACGTTATGGATCCTTTCCGTTACTTGAAGATAGAATAAGATGTTATAGGATGGATGTGCGGGTGGGTGTAATGGTAATTTGACCAAGCGCTGTGAAGAGAGTTTACGTTGTATCAGTCGGTCTGTCGATAACTAACACACACACACCCCTCGAGGGGGGACGTGAACGAAGGATGAACGGATAGGTCGATCAACGGGGAGCAGGTATGTAAGAAAAGGATAGGATTGAAAGCAAGGCATCTTCGCCGTGCAGTGCACACACACATACACTTCGCCTCGGAGAAAGAGAAAGAGGAATGAATGAATGAAGTAATAGAGGGCTAAGAATGGGGGGGAGGGAGGGAGTAGAGATATAAAAAGACGACAAGCAAAAAAACCAAAAGGCGGAGAAGAGGGCGAAAAGCGGACAGCAAGCAGGAGACATACCTGGGAGAGCAAGGTCTTGGGCTGTCCGGGGTTTTGATGAGATGGGTGCGGTTGAGTGGGTAGGTGCGCAGTAACTTCAGGCGAAACAAACAAACACGACCAGAGTCGAGGAGGCCACGGGATACAGCGAGCAAAGACTCTGTAGCCAAGTGTAAGGGCGGGAGAATGTTATGTATGTATGGGTGAGGCTATCTTGGAAAATAGCTAAGGAAGGAAAGGCAAGAGGGGCCTGTCGATGGCGGGTGTGTGGCAACAGCATGCCCAATCACCCCCCCTTCCCACGGAACAACCAAATAAACAAAAGCGATGAAAAAAAAACATTTTTCATTGGCTCAGGAATCCGCACGTGATCTCTTTGTTCTTTGACAGTTTATGACTCCGCTGTGCTCGGGTGCGGTTGGTAAATTGAGGGGAAAGGCGAAGGGGATGGGGAGGGGAAGGAGGGAGGAGGGAGGAGGGGTGGATGGTACGTATGGACGGATAAAAGACAAAACGGCAGCCTTCTCGACCTGTTTTCGAACCGCCGGTTGATTTTGTCTCATCTAAGTAAAATACCAAGGACGCGGCGCCGTCACCACACTTCCCCAATTTAGGTCGCCCTTCCCTATTTCGTTTTTTGCTTCCTCCCTGCCTACACTACATAACATCAAATTTCAATTATGTATCGTATGGATCTCTTTTAGCCTTTTTAGAGTTGCTTACCCCAGTCGTCGTCATCCTTCTCCGTTTCCGTGATCTGCAGGAATGACATATATGGCAGCCACATACATACAATTTAAAATCGAAGACAAATCGACAACGATCTATCTTAGTCTATCTTCGATGATCGCTTTCGAACGCACGCTCTTCATTTTCTCATCATCCACTCACACCCCATCCATCCAACCCATACAGTACATCCACACTCGGCCCCGCTTTCGGAAGTACCCCCACCACACCACCCATGTCGTTAGATTTAAATAAAATTACCTATCTTTGATCGTGTCCAGTCGTGTGTCCCTAACATGACATAGCTCTTCCTTTCCTATGTCGTCCAAGTAGTAGCCGTTCCTTCAAAAAAAGTTCACATGCACGTCCTGACATCCAAGTACAGTTTTATTTTTTTCATCATCTGAACCTGCCAGTGGACGAGGTAAAAGTAAAAATAGCAATTAACCTCTCGTGGAAGTACAGACACAAAACGTCCACCCAACCCGGCGGCGGTTACGAGCCTGAGATCATCGAGAGGAGTGATAAGTTTCAAGTTAATTCGCCTATCTATCTGCTAAGTATTACCATTGCGCGTGTGCGACCCCACATTTTAATTCCTCAGGCTCAGTTTCTTCTAACGCCAATCTCACGTTCAAGTTCCTCCGGTAAGTATTCCTTTTCTTAGATTACATTTATGTTATGATCAGATATCGATGTCAATCGATATCCAACCTTAGGTCCTTGATCCATCCAACACCCCCAAGTTGAAGGCACCCCCCATCTTCTTCAATTCTGTTCTTGATTTAGAGTCGACAACTTGAAGTAAGGCTTCGGGGCCTCAAGGCCTCAAGGGCCTCATCCCGCAGGTTGACAGGTGTGGGAATTCTGACAATGAAAACCTTGCCGGGCTCGGCAAGTTGTCGGCAGGCTGACATTGCCTCAGCTTGGCCTCGGCTTGAAAAGCTGGAAGGAAGCTTGAAGCTGGAGATTCGATGTGGGAGTGTAAAACGGCGTGATGATATTCCTGGCCAAATCTATATGTGATAAACTTGTGTGAGGACGTAATTACCATACTTATTGTGCACGAATAACTACCAAAACTCCAAAATTCTCACATTAACTTGAGGAAGATGAGCATGGGGCGTGGCTCTTATCTCGACGATCTATCCTCTCTTCAACCTACCGCCTCCTCACATTCAGTGCACTGGCATAGAATGGACGGTCTCACAGATCCACTGGACGCTTTCAAGAAAATCGACAAGCTGTGGTTCGATGACGCTGATCTGGTGATTTGCGCGGCGGCGGGACAGAGCAAATTCCGGGTGTATCGAGGCATCCTATCCACACAATCTACAATCCTCCGAGATATGCTTGTAGCACTCCCTACAAAAAATAAGAGTCAACACAACCCTTACACGCTGCTTACTCTCCCAGACGACGCCAAAGATGTTTATTACTTCTTTTTGGCCTTATTTGACCTGTCGTGAGTGGTGCTTTCAGCAGATATTGAAGTTCTTCGACTGAGTGATTCCCTAGATTTTACCACAACACATCCACGTATCCTCTTGGGGTGACTAGCTCTATCTTGCGCCTTGCACGCAAATATACGGTACCGCTTCTTATTCTGCGTACGATCACGCATCTGGAGAAGATCTTTTCAAAGTTGGATTACCCATTTAGCTTTTGCTGGGCGATTTCGGGGTTTAATACATATGTCAGGAACTGGGAAGGTAGCGCCTACATCACATCACTCCTGACGGATTGCATAGAGACACTACCGCTCTTGGTCAGTGCAAAACTGCGATGGCTCATCCCTGCGGTTCTGTACATCGTCGTGTCCCGTTTCGAGACCACTGAAATCATCATGAATCCATCCTTCCCTCGACTTTCGTCCGCATTACAAGCACGGATAGTGGAAGGCATAGCCAATTACGCAATGTTAAACCATAGCCGATTCTCCTGGATTGGACTGCTTCCTTCCGTCAACTGTACGGATGAAGAAAACTGTAGACAGGTGTCAAAAGCCATTCTGTCAAAACTGCATGAATGTCAGCCCTGGAAGACAAACAGTCTCTACCTTACTTTTAAAGGCGAATTCACCGGACTCGGTCTCCATGAAGAGCAAATTTGTAGCAACTGTCAAGCCGCTGCATTGAAATATGTCAACGAATTGGAAAAGAAGTTCCACAACAAATACTGGACTGCGTGCGGCTTCAAGAATCCTCAAGAGGCGGTTGAGCTGCGGGAGAAAACTATAGCACAGTTGGAGAAGGGGATTCCAGGTTTCGTCGATTTCAAGTTTGTTGAACAGTCTGACTAGGGAGATAGAGATGAGATTAGTCGTATCTATCCCATGTGTCTTGGCAGTTGTCCGAGTCCGTAAGTATGCGTATGTGTAACTCGAATGTGTATGCCGCAATTTCAAAGAAATAGCGACGGGAGAGTGAAATGTTAGAGGAATATGTATAGGTAATAAAATTCGTTGATGGTTAATGATTCGAATTTGGAGAGTGTAGCATGATGCGTCGTTTCTACGACGCCTACTATGATGGGAGGCCTGTTGGCGGCGAGCCTGATTTCCTACGTCCACATAAACTTCCTCTAACGTGCGCCCCGGAAATACCAAGGGAATGCTTGCTTGAGGCGACTTGAATGTCCAGGTGAAGTCACGTAATAAGGTAAATCATGCGATGCGTCGTGCAAAATCCGAGGTTAAAGCGATTAAATGACTTATGTAGCAAGGCAGCAAGGGGTTCGAACCTTCATGCCTTGATTATATGCGTCCTTCAATTCGCATACATTTGGAGCCGAAAGCCTGAGGTGATGTGCGTTTCGAGATAATGCCCACTTTCATTGAAATTGCAGCTACTAACACACGGCGGTTTCTCTACCACGTCCTCTCCAACCAATATTGTAACCGGCCTTATCGTTCCAAGCTTCAAGCCTAGGGAGGTCGCGCAACAGATCAGGTCGCATCCGAACAATATACGATAGATTCGTCTTCGGTTCAGAGCTGAGAGATACCGCGACCTCTGGTACCGAACGCAAATTCGGGGTGGACAGGCATGTAATGACCTGATCTTCAAGCATACGCCCCCAAGTGATGTCGATCTTGAAAGTTCGGAGTGGACATTGCGACCTGGCAAGGAACTCCTGAAACACAGACATGAACTCTGGGCCTTGTCGTGTATGTATCTCCAAAAAGAGTAACGATGGGAGGGTAAAATGTTGCATGAATCTGCGAGGATCACAACTGTCGTTGAGCGTCAAGGATTCGAGCGTAGGAAGTGTGCAATGGGCGTTTCTGAAAACGTCCGTGACACGCCGCTTGTTTTCCCAACTTATCCCGAGGAAAGTGACCTTCCTTGCGGAAGTACATTGCATCAAACACTGGATAAAATCCTCGACTTCGACGCATACGTGGACGTAGACAGTTTCCAGGGCATGCCATGCAAAGAGGCGAGGAAGGGTGCTGTTGGCGGAAGGGAAGATCCAGGTCAAATCCCGCAATGACCGGAAGGAGGAAAGTGCTGAGGTGAGGTTGTCCAGGACTTTTGGCGGTGCGTCATCGTGTGTCAAATGGATTTCAAACCTCTGCAAGGGTGACCGAGAAGCAGCGATTCCAAGCATCTCTGCGAGCGCCTCCGTGATCTCGAAATTGTCCATGTGAAAATAAAGTGAATGCCATCGATCTGCGCAGAGAGAAAGGTGATGGAGCATATCCTTCGACTTCTTCAGAACCCCCGCTTCGACAGGTTTTCCCCATTCCACCCCGTCCCTTGGCCGGTATGCTAGATGGAGGGGAGAGGATCGAGCGAAACTTAACCAATGAGTTAAAGCTTCTGGTCTGAAGTTCTTTGTGTCGAATGACGACCAAAGTGTTTGAATCGATAAGGCAATCTCTCTCCAGTATCGACAGACGTGCACCAAGTTGAGTGGTGCCCACTGGTGACTTTTTCGCACAATATAACCTTTGTGAATCCGGCGTCCTAGTTGCGTCAACATCGCCGCCGTTACAAAGATTTCGCCCAAAACCTCAGGAGGGAGCTCGTTGATAACCATTGGATACAGTGCGCAATCTTTAAATGAAGGAGGTATTAGAACAAATGGAGTGAACAGTGTCGTAGTCTTTCAGTTCTCACCAAGTCTGAGGTGCCGGTCCTAGCTGTGATTATTGGCGAAAGCGACACGATGCAAAGGGGTTCGGAGGCAGCGATTGTCTGGTACTATCGTCCCCAAAAGCCATACTTATAGGCAGCAGAGTCTTAATTGTCTGTCCAGAAGACATCGTAATAAGTGTTGTTAAGCGGCATACACAATAGAGGAGAATAGAGGATATCACTTGCAGAGGTTGCGGTTGACGTTGACTTGAGGGTTGTCAAGGACACAACGCGCGTAATCAGTCAATCGTGGGAATTGCTGAATTTTAACTTGGTAAAGTCACATTTCAATTTCCGGACTCGGAGGACGGCTCTGACTCTCAAAAAAAACAAAAAATTCAAGCTCTGCGTGCCGGAGAGCGATAAAGTTCCAAAATTTCCACGCCTGTCAGCCTGCGGGGATGGTCTTGGCGGTCGTCTTTTGTTCCATCGACACCAACTTACACTAACTATCTGCACACACCGCCAACTTCATTCTTCGTCTTCCGATTCCTCTCTCTTCTTCCAACATCACCGATAATCCCACGAACCCCAGGCCGAAGACCGTCCTTGAAGAATTGCATATTCAATTCGAGCTTTACAACCACTAATTCCGGTTCCGTGGAGCTGAACGTGCTGGTATGTAGGAAGTTCAAAGCGACGCCTGCCTGGACCTCGATGCCTTCATCGAAGATGCGTATCCCTATCCCTCTACTCTAGGACCGTATATCATATGTGTTCGAGTGGACCCAGCAGTTCCGCCAATTCCTTGCATCAAACGCTCGAGGTGGAAGCCCCCAGCTCAAATTCCACCTCCAAAAACAGCCCACGCCCATCGGATAATGATGAAGATGGGGTTCACCCTGCAAACAGGCTTTCCCCTTTCATGGACATGGTGTGGCCTAAGAGTTAAACTTTTAAATGAAATATGAGCACACCCACGATAGAGGCCTTGATGTACTGACAAACAATGTCCGCCTGTAGATCGTCCGTGTCTTGTCGAACCTTGGTCAGTCTGTCAGGATCGACAATCGACCATGATGCATGATCAGTCGGTTACTCATACCGACAAGGTTAATGTCGCACGTGCATTGTTTGTAGCATGACTATAAAGGATTTCAAAAAAAAAAAAGGTTGATAATGTAATTAACGTTGATGCGAAACGTTGATGTTGCCACTGAGATCGGAGCAGCTAAGTGGCTGTGTTTCCATAAACAGAAAATCTTTACGAGCCGAGCAGGTGACACTGGCGCTTACTTGGCAATCACATTCAATGCCCGTTCCTTGTAATCCCATCGCTCACTGCAAGCTCACTGTACAAGTTTGGGGTAATTAAATCTCTCTTCTATTGTAATACCATGGTGGAACTTCTGGAGAATGATACATTATTCCAATAGCCTACAGCTCTGACGATTCTAATATAACAACAACAGTCTAGTTGCACGAAATACCTGTGACGCATGAAGTACAGCAAGGGCAAGTAAAAATACCATGCTCAACACATTTGAGACTCGTTTGGAATCGGAAAGCGTAGGGGAATCGAATCAAGTTGTGACGAAGGGGTTGATGCAAACAGTGATAACCAGAGACAAAACAACGAAGACGATCGACCTACAAAAGAAGAGTCAAGTGAACTGAACCAAATCTCCACCGGTGGCGAGGAATAGCTCGCTCACCATGCCATTAATACTATGGGCAGGGACAAACATGCCCAAAAGTTGTTCGCTGAGGATGTGTGAACGTTCTTCGAAGCCTGGAACCCACTTCAGCTATGTACACGTCGAATAGGTGTTGGATACGGTGAACTCACTGAGATCCATCTACCCCTGAACGCTTCCCGTCTGAGATATTTCCCTGCATATAAATATCCGACTCCAGTAATCAACCCAATTCCTGAGCATATGAATGCAGCGATGATAGTAGTTCGCGAAGGTATATTTCCATTCACGTCACTGAGTTGTAAGAAACCAACCGACAAGCTGACGAAAGGAGCGGTCAAAAAGAATCCTGATACAGGATAAATGGGCACGCAAAGCTTACTTTAGCAGAAGGGCACATCCTCTAGATGTATCCGTCCAGTAGACGGTCATGGTTTCTAACGCTTCGGACCACTCTCTGCGCTGGGCCAACTCCAACGTGTCAATACCTGGCATAACAATATTGGTGCTTGGATTAACGTGGCTGGCTATCAGAGGAGCCCACGGCGTCGGATGACTGGCTTCCACTTCTGTGTCTTGTGGTTGCTGGTAGAGAAACACATTTGCAATTAACCTATGTATTCCAAGTGTGTGAAATGTCGTGTATAGGCTGGAAAGGAAGTGCAATGCCTCGCTCGCACGATTGCGGGCGACTTTCACTGTGGCTGGTTCAGCACCGGGGTTATCGCTGCCGCCACGGTCCAAAATCCTGTAAAGGGGAAATAGGTTAATATGTAGTCCGCCTGGAGAACAGGCTAGGTGCGCGCACCTCGCATTATCTGGGCTGATGGGTTGTACAGGTGCTGGCCGTACTGGTCGTCTTTGCGTCCGATCGAACGGCTGGCTCGGGTTTGTCGACATTGAGAAAAAAAGAACACGACTTGAGCGTCGGGTTCGAGATCTGAGGCTGTTGGACAATGGAGTGGGTTGAGTTGCTGCGAGGCAGGTGAGCCTTTTATGAATCTTTTGCTACTTGGCTGGTTTTTGCTAATCATTGAATCTAGTTCCCGATTGATAACGAAAGACTTCTGGAGCCTGCGAGGACTGTTGATTTCCACGAGTTCATTTCCTTCCACAGGCGTCCAGCACAGCCATAGCAGTTATATTATTCTCAACTCCCTGTTTACATGACATAACGCCACCTGCCAGTGGCAGCTGTTTCCCCATTTGCAATCTCGGTTTTGTGAAAATCACCTTGCATGGCAAGGTCCTCTGCACTGCGGAAATTAAAGTTGCAAAATGTTCTTATGGCAGAAACTGTGACGACCTGTGACTTTCTACTAATACTTACCTGCTTAAGATCGGGCTGGGAAAGTGGGGGGCGGGCGGGCGGGAGGCGGGAAAGATCTTAAAAATATTCAGAGTTGATGAGAGATATATTAAATGTGTCTCCTAGGTGCGAGTCAAGGCGATGCAAGGTTCAAGCCGACGCAGTCGGCGGGTTCCGAGTTATATATACTTACCAAATTTGGCCTTGAACTTGACCAAACAGGCCCACACTGGGGTGCCCAGGATGAAGATCCAAACAACTCGTCGACGAATTTACATAGAACACCAGGACCAGTATCTTGCCAGTATCAAAAGATCTGGTACTTACGGTTTCCTTACAACGCTTTTCAAAAGCTTGACAGAACCCGATTTGGGGAAAAATAAATAAAGAGTCCAGTTTCACAAACCCTAACTTAGGAGTTTTCCGTCTCCCCTCCTTTTCTCGTTGTTCTTGCAACATTATTACTTCAGTATCTAACATCTATTGTTCTAGAACATGTCCTGCATCTGAAAAGCAAAAAAAAAATCAAATTTTTTGGCCAAAATTCATACAAAAACCGTTGTTCCCACGACCTTTAGGTTGTAGGGTTCACATGGGTAAAGTGTGCCAGATTTCGCAGGCGGATGCACGATCAGGGCGTTATGTCTTGATTACTCAATATTGATATTACATAATTTATCCTTTCTCGAACATTCGAACACCTCAACGACGATTGCCCAACGCATTCCCAACGTTCCCGTTCTATTTCGCGATGCCTCATCCAACCCTGTCCGGCCTCGAGGTAGCAATCTCTGTGTGCCCAACTCTCCCTAACACTGTCGTATCACGCTACGTTCGAGATGTTCTCAAAGACTTGGGACACGTTGGCCCCGATTACATGCTTCAATTTATGTCCGAAGAGGGAGAGCTCGAAGACGCTGTCTTGCATGTTCAATGTAAATCCCTCCCACCAAATTGTGACGTTTTGTTAGGACAAGACTGGTTAGAACGTACCCAGAACTCAAATTGTAAGTCAATCGCTTCGACATTGCCGGCTTTGGTTTTGACACAGGTTTCAGATTCTAGCCCTTTCGTCTTCACGGACCTCCACAGCGATATTCTTTCGGAAATCGACAACTCAGCAGATTTATTCAGCACCAATAGGTGTGATGTAGCTCCCACCCGACATCGGCGTTGTAGCCAAGACCTTATATATGAAATTTTGTTTTCCCATCACCACACTGGTGTCCATACTTCCATATTCCACTCTACCATTGCAGAGCTGCGTGCGGTCATGGCCCTTCATGGTCTACAAACCCTCGGACTTGAATGGCGCGCGACCGTCATGATGTACCTTGCCCACTTCGTTTCAGGAGCGTGCCATCAATTCAGACATAATGTACCACGCGCCGCAGGTGCTCGTGACAAAACTGGCTGCCGTGTTATATCTCAAGGTTTTGAAACAGTTGGCCACCTCCAGAAGTGCATTATTCAGCTGTTAATCGTAGCTAACTCGACAATGATCTCTACAGATCATTTGCTGCTCATAACGGGACCCCTCGGTATTTCTCCTTTAGAACGCGCATCATCAAGACTTCGCAGGCGATTGCATTCCTCACTCACCGCGTTCCTGCGATGTGAGCATCAGTCTGGCAAACATTCTGTTGTCCCGTTGGAAGGTTTTGAGCGTCTCAGTCGCGTTCAACTGCTGGCTATTGCAGACAATCACAATATACCTCTTAACCCGTCAGAACGTCTCACGCAAACAAAGGAGTGTTTGAAAGACGTTATCATGGGTCACATTAGTGATGGTACATGCGATTCTTTTCTCTCCGCTGAAAATGATTCTGAAAACGACACTTTGGCCAGGCACGTTTCAATACTGCATAATTTGAAAAATCGTCTGATGATACGGCCATTGAAACGTTTACTTCGCACTGAAGGCATCGATTACCCAGAATCTGCTAAATTACCCGAATTGCGTCGTATCCTGACTTTTCATATACGCGTTTTGAAACGGAGATCTCATACTGCACGACAAACAAGAGATCGTTTATCACAGAACAACGCCAATGAGACAAGAAGGCAGTGGCCTCAGAAAGCGTCAGATTCACTGAAAAACAAAATCTCAACTCTTTTCCGAGAAGCAACCTCCTCCGATACTTTGTCAACTTTCGTTTGTGCTTCTTGTAACGAAGACACACTGATATCCTTGAAAGAGGACGTACCGCTCGATGATGCTCGCCTGTCGTTACTCAAGAAAAAATTCAGTCGTATCATTCCGACACCCGAGCTCTATGGAAATAATCACGATATAATGCTTCTGTCGAGAAGCGTTACCCTGTCTCCCAAAGGTGTTGTTATTGCTGAATTATGTCCAGAATGTTCTTGTTTTTTGGAAAAGGGCACGATTCCCCCTTTGTCTATGGCTAATGACAACTATATCGGTGCCGTACCGGAATGCTTGAAAGACCTCACAATGGTGGAGGAAGCAATGATAGCCCGCTCTCGATGCAAGAGTTGGATTGTCCAGTTAAAGGAGGGACCAGAGAGTGTACACCTTTCCACCGCGCAGCGTGCTGTCAAAGGCCATGTCATCGTGTTCCCCCAGGAAATCAAAAATTATTCATCCATCATGCCCCCTTCTTTGAATGATATTGCGGCGCCTATATGCGTCCTGTTCATTGGCTCACAAAAACCGTCCCGGGAATGGTTACGAGAGAAAGCGAAACCGTTAATCGTGCGACGAGAAAGAATTCGAGAAGCATTATCTTGGCTCAAATCCAACAATCCTTTGTACCAAGACGTTGAAATCGACCATAGAACTCTGGAAAGTTTACCTTCGGAAGACATAATACCTGTGCACGTCGAGCACGTTGAACAGACAGATGCAATCTCGTGTCTCACTGCTGATTATACCAATACTCAGCCCCAACCGAATACGGATTCTTTCGAAAGAATAGTGGTCAGCAATGTTGATTCACTGGCCACTTCCAATGAACTTCGTGCAGCGGCCTTTCGGCACTTTCGAGAGCGTGGTAGCAGTACCGTTCAGCTCCCACACGGCGAAACACCCGTCAATGAATTTTTTAATCCGGATTTGTTTCCTCGACTCTACCCTACTCTTTTCCCGTACGGAATTGGTGGTGTCGAGGACAAAAATCGTGATGCCAACGTCTCCTTTAAAAAGAATATACGCCATTTATTCTCTTTATCCGACAGGCGGTTCCAAGAGCACCACTCATTCATGTTCACAGTATTTAATATGATGCAGCGCCGAGACGTACTGTTACACACGGGGCTAAAAGTTCGACAATCTCACTTTGCTCGAACCGCAGAGGCTTATTCTTCCGTCTCACAAGAGAGTATCGCCACAGTTACCAACAGACTCTCTAAAGGTGACTATACAACATGTAATTCTCCGGAGGAGAAACGCGTCTTAGATTTGATGAAAGACGTCAATGTTATTACTTCCCATGTGTATGGTTCTTCTGCCTCAAAGGTGGAGATGCGCAATGAGATCAGGGGCTTGACATACCGTTTTGGACTCCCTGCCTTCTACTTAACAATTAACCCTGCAGATGTTTACAATCCATTGGTTCAATTCCTTGCGGGCCAAGACATAAACATTGATGCTCTTCTGCCTGATGAAGTCCCTAACTTCCATAATCAATCCGTTTTAATAGCCAAGAATCCAACTATAGCCGCCAAGTTTTTTGATACCATAATGAAGGCGTTCATAAAGTGTATACTTGGTTGTTGTAATGAAGATTTAACCGCCGAGGGGGGAATACTTGGGCGTGTAACTGCTCATTATGGTTGTGTCGAAACCCAAGGTCGAGGTTCGCTCCATTGTCACTTAGTTGTTTGGATAGATGGTGCACATAACGTTGACGAAATCAAAAGAAGGGTTGAATCTGGTGATACAGACTTTCGACAACGTCTCATTGAATATCTTGACGACAATATCTCCAATGATATACCCTTTCCGCCCGATAGCACTTGCGACCTTCAGGAGACAGCGTACAATGAGCAGGCCAAAACAATACTTGAAAGTCACCCATGTTCGACACGAGGTTTCTACCCATCATCGGACTTGAATCCCATTATCGATGACGCTAAAGAGAGCCGTGTTGATATTCACCGTCTTGTTGAGGTCTGTCAGAAACACAAACATACGGGCACATGCTACAAATATTGGAAAGGTCCTCCGGAGCCTCGCATATGCCGATTTGAGTTGGATGAAAAGAACCATCAACCTGTAACCTACTTTGACACTGAGACTGGTGATCTTCGCATGCGTTGTCTGGACGGCTTGGTCAATAATTTCAATCTAACCATTCTCCGTAATATTCGTTCCAACATGGACATTAAATTCATAGGTTCGGGTTTATCAGCGAAAGCTGTCTTATATTATATTACAGATTACATCACCAAGTCACAATTGAAAGCTCACGTTGCTTTTGCAGCGCTTGAGTTGGCTGTCAGGAAATTGGACGAGCAATTAGCTTCGATGTTACCTTCGGACCCAGAAACCCGCGCAAAAAAGCTCTTACAAAAGTGTGCATTTGCTATAATTTCCAAACAAGAGCTATCGGGACCACAAGTGATGTCCTACATTCTTGGATATGGTGATCATTATACTGAACACAATTTTCGAAAGTTTTATTGGGTGAATTTTGAAAAGTATGTTGACCAGGAATGTACACTAACAAACCGTGAGATTCCTGATCATACACCTACAAACTCCAGCGATACAGAGGGATTTGATGAACAGGAAGAACACATTGTTAACGCTTTCCTATTCTAGTACTACCAGATCCAATTCCGAAGTGCTCATGTTCTGTGGCAGTCAGCCGAACCTGCTTGCCCACGTTTTCAACCCGACGTTCCGATTGAATTCAAAGCGTTCATCGCTAATCAGGCTCCACAAGTCGCCAACAGTCGCATCACAGAATTACAAACGTACGCTCAGAAGAAACGAGCTGTTGCGCGTATGCGAACAACCCAAACCCCTCCCTCCGCCCCTTCGAAAACTCAACCGAATAAACCTCGAAACAACACTGAATCCGAGAAAGCTAAGGGGAAGAAAAAGGCGAGCCAAGATAACGATGAGGAACAAACTATGGCTTGCGATTGATTTTGCTTAAGTAAATCTTCAAATTCTTTTTTCGTTTTCTTTTTCCCTATTGCCCCTAATTCTTCTTTTCACTGCCATTGAACTTATAAAACGATCATCATGTATTTCTCCTTTCACTCCCATCTACGTCACTGTTTGTACAGTTGTAAAGTATAATTATCGCTTCCCCCTATATAATTGAAACCATATTTCTTTAAATGGTCGGAGTGGCTCGTTCGTTCTTCCTCTTTCCTTTCTTCACCATGCCTTTCGAGAGAGCAAAACAAGCCTACCTGAAATCTTTGACCAACCCATACGAAGCGGACTGCCTGATGTCCGAGCGTTACAGCTTCACCTCCGTCCTAAGCCGCTTTGTCCCGGTGGCTGAACATGGCACCTTTCACCGTTTGCAATACGAAACCGGGTTGATAATTGCTGGCTCTTTTGTTCTGCAGTATCTTGAAGGACGCCATTTTGACTTCTCCGATATGGATCTGTATGTTGTACACAGGAACCGTCTCCCAATCATTCGCACCTTTGGCACTAGATGGAAGGGACCTTTAGGTCCTAGATTTTGCCGTTGATCGTGGACCTAAGTGGCCTGACAACGACTGACCTACGGGAACCGGATGATCTGACAGATTGTTGACGGATCGATTATAGTCGATTATC
>JAIFHD010014034.1:0-121166 GCA_019721455.1 Psilocybe mexicana | reverse complement strand
GGAGGACTGAGATGTTCCAGTCATAATATTATATAATTCTTGAATTAAATAATCAAAACATAACGCCCTGATCGTGCATCCGCCTGCGAAATCTGGCACACTTTACCCATGTGAACCCTACAACCTAAAGGTCGTGGGAATGTCTAGAAACCTGGATAGGTTGGGTTCACGTTCACGTTCACGTTCAGCAGGAACACTGTCTCCAACAAAACGTTGACAAAACTTGAATATTTGAATGTGGAATAGGGAAGAGAAGCAAAAGAGAAGGCGAACGGCAATTCGACGGACCGGGATGACGCGTGACAATAGTTCAGGAGAGTCACACGTAAAGTAATTAGTGACGCGGACGGGTGACACCAGAGAGCTTGTCTCCTCCGCTTCGAAGGTCGGCGAACTCTCCAATTATTACTCTTTCTCTTTGAAATGGTTAGATTGAAAGATTGTACAGGATTGTTTCGTTGCCGTTACCCAATATACCGAAGAGTGGTACGAAGACGAAGAAAAGGAAGGTTTGCAGTCATGAAATCCTGGAAGACGAGGTAGATTTCGACCCTACGACCGCTACAACTATTAGTAGTACCAACAAAAAATGTGCGAAGAAATGAATATTCAAGCTCAAGACCTGCGTTGTAGCCTGTTTGGATTGCAACACAAGCTAGAATTGGTGATAGAGTCACAATCACGTCTGGTATAGAATAATCCATATTCAGTCTGCGGACTGGATGGAGTCTCAGAGTACTGCATCGTGGTCTCGGAGATCATGGATGAACCATCACATCCAAATCTGCCCGTCTGTGGTTGTACTGCAGAAGATGGAACATCGGGCCCCCAGGAACTTCATGGGATGTTCACGCTGATCAAGGTTTGCATCCCTATGGCGTCCGCGTCGGCGCTCGACAAAGTCGTCGAGTATGGCATGCCAGAATGGGACACTGTTTGGGTTCCGGTCGATTTCCTCCCAATCATAACCATTGGAGCTGGAACTCTCCGCGTCAAGGGACACCCCAAAAACCTCTGGGTATTCGTCCCGGAACCTTTGCATCTAGAACTACGATGTCAGGCTCCTGGAAAACCCACTCAAATGCGAAACCAACCTTCGCAATGTTGTTGGCGTACCACATCTTCAAGTCTTCCCACGTTTGGATGAGGGTGTATATTCTGTCATCGGTTAGGCTTCGTGCTTGGGCTAAAACTTTGAAGCTCTGGCTTTGTGCTTCCATGTATTTTTCGGTCCACAAATCGACGGATAGATTTGTGTATCCTAGCAGCAAAAGGTTCATTTCCAAAACTAAAGTGTACGAAATATTAACGGCGAGTCGGAAATCAAATCTCGAGCACAACTCCTCACGTACGTTCAGATTCCGGTGCGCTAACTTCTTGAGGTTCGATCCTTTCCAGGGCCTGTAAGGACAGCGTTTAGTAAACGAAAGAAGAACGTGCTAGTACGTATGTTTGTGTCTAGAACTGACTTTTTCTATACCAAGTTCGACCCCTTGGAAAATCTTGAGCATGTTCTGCAATACCTCTACGCCCGCTTTTGAAATATCCCGCATTTCCTTCACGTATGCGTCTCTCTGCGACTCCCCCGTCTGAGGATCAGTGATATATCTAGCCCGTATCAAGGCTCCAGACACATTCTTATACCCATCCTGGGCAGCGTCCATGGCAGCATCAAATGCGCCGGCAAATTCCTGAACCTGCCAGTGCAGCCCTGGGTCCTTCAAGTTCGTCGCCTGATACCTGGATAGAGAATGATTGGGTCAGTACTACAGCGCGGCCAACCCAGAAGATTATATGAGTCGTACGTATTACCATTCAAAACGACGTTAATCTGTCCGGTACTTGGTTTTGAGTATATAGGAACACAATACTATATGTGTACGCACCATGCGAATATATGAAATGTACCGTCCACGCAGAGTCTTCCAGGTTTTCAAAGCACCTGCTCGCCGCATTGAGTTGCAGCTTTCTACAAGATATGCCACACGAATCTCCTGTGTCTTGTGGTTCATCGTCATATAATCCCAGAAGGATACATATAAGCCAATGTGATCGTCAAAGGCTTCAAGTGCCAAGGCGATTTTGTCGAGTTCATTCAGCTTCGCTCGATCTATTCACAAGAAATTACTATCATCTATCATCCTCTGTTATTAAATGGGCAACCAACCTCTGACAAACCGTGTAGGTTCTCGCCTGACATCAAGTATCATCTAAGTGGAAGATCATAACAAATGCTCGTAACTTCGCGACTGATACAGGATGACAGGATGATTTACCTCCAAGATGGACACTCGTACTGCTCTGAAACTGGAAAGAACCAGCTTCGCGTTTTTCACGCATCGTTTTGCAAGCTCGTGCATATCACCGAAATATTCTCGGTGTTGTATTTCGTTGGTCGAGTCAAGTACTAGGCGGTCATTGAGAGATATGGATTCATCGCAGAAATCGAAGCCATTTTGAGCTGCCGTGATACTGAGATCAAAAGCCTCTTTGGCACATTTGGAGGCTTGGTGTTGGATGCTGGCTGAGGGGCTGGGTAGACTGTAAATACAATGGATCTTTCTGTCGAGGAGGGTTATAGCCCACGAACTGACCCTGGAACTGACCATGGTTGAAGTGGCTTCAAGATGGAAATTGTATCGTTGGCCAGTCGAAAAAGCTCAGGATTAGATCCAGCATTCAGAATGCCGATAGTCTCTCTGCAAGGCATGAAAGCGGGAAGTATAGAGACAGGCGATGTGAGAAGGGATATGGATTTTAGGTCAAGACATCAAGACATCCCTCACGCGCACCAGCACGCCCATGCGTAGGCCACATGGATGATCGTGATGGCACTTGGCTGCCTGGCAGGCATGCTTTCATTGTTCCGAGAGTTGCAGCGTACCGAACAAGGGAGAGAAGGCAAACGACAAATCGACGAACCACGAACCGGGATGGGATGACGCGTGACAAGGGTTTAGGAGAGTCACATGTGAAGTAATCAGTGACGGGTGACACCAGAGAGCTTGTCCTCCGCTTCGAAGGTCGGCGAACTCTCCAATTCCAATTCTCCAAGTTCCAGCGTCTCTGTAATATTACTCTTTCTCTTTGAAATGGGTCGAGTGAATCCGCAAGATTGTACAGGACTGTTTCCTATTCTTTGTTTCAATTTGTGATGCCAGCAGAGGTATGTGTCTGACAGTAGTTCTGCCTTTCGGAAATCTGGTTTCATAGTGGGAACTGGGTCCCCAGTGAATGTAACATTTTGTAAGTTTCAAATCCAATTAACTGGTTTGTATTAACGCCTTATTATCTCCAGATTACGATACAACTACTAGAAATTGAAATAAAAAGTTGAACGGCCTTTCCGTTCAGTGATATCTATTTTAACTGCCCGACCTATCGTATAATGTCGACCACAGAACCTCCGCCCCAATCTACAAATACATATCGTCGTCGTCCGAGAGGATGTCATTCTGGGAAATTGCATTGTCCAGGTCCGTCGGACTTTCCTTGGGAAGCAATACATCGTCCAATACGACCTTGGCCTTCAGAAGCAAGCAATTGTGGGCTTCCCCTCCTACAGTGGTCGACTTCCTCAGACCGAGTGCCACCGTGCACAATATGCGCCCCGGGTCTTCTGTTTCTTCATCGGAGTCGTCCTCAGCAGCCATAACGCGGTCCATATCCCTTCGGAAGTCCTCCCCGTGTCTGTGCACGAAAACCTCCATATCCGTCGACGTCACGCCCTCGTTCATGGCTTTCTTCAGACGGTACTGTCGATCTTCGATTGCCGAGGCTATGTCTTTCATGTGTCGTATCGCCCTTTTGGACGACGGCCTTGATGAAGTCCACCCACAGAGGTATAACAGCGCAACGATCATACCCCAGACGTCCTTGGAAAACTTTCCCTCGCTTCGTTCGCCGTCCATCGATTTGCTGGTCAAGGCCCTCCACCTTCCGGCCACAGTTTGCATCTCTGTCCCAAAACGTCAAAAACAAGCCGAGGAAGCGACCGTGCTAAAATCTACCTTGCAATCTTATCCCCTTGTATACGTCCTCCAACTGTTCTTCCAATTCGCTTCTGTCAGCGGACAACAACGCCGTTTCTCTCGCACACCACCGTACAACGATCCATTGGATTGCCCACTGCAAAACCGTTGTCTTTTCCTGGATCTCTGAGGGTTCTTCCGCGAGGTGCCTGTAAAGTTCCTCCCCCATCCATCTACGCGCTTCTATCAACCACCCCTCCGACATGTCGAGGTTCACCTCCCGTTCAGCATCGATCGTCTCCAAGGTATCCCTTCTCACCAAGTCGGCGGCGAACACGGCGAGATCGCGGATGGCAGCGTTCAAATCGTGGACCATCCCAATGATGTCGGCGGCGGAGAAAAGATCGTTGGGAGACAAGAACGCACGGCTGCACATGATTTCGGCCTTTTGTTTTTCGATCAGACGGTTCATCCGCTTGAAGTCGTCCTCGTACTCCTCGAGCAGCCTTTGAAGTTCGCGTTTCTCCTTGTCGTAACGCATGAACAGATCAAAGTGTCGCATCTCCGCGACGTCCAGTTCAGCAATGCGGTCCTTCGATGCCCCTCTTTCTTCCTCTGCTTCCGCCAACTTGTTTTGAGTGTATCCCAGATACATTACCAACGTCTCTATCTTGGACTCCAGTTGGACGATTTTGGCCTTGTATTCTTCGGTTTTGTTGTCGTCCTGGGGCTGATCGACGACATGGGCGACATGGTTTTCCGGGGTCCTGCGTTCTTCTCCACTTATCGATGGCTCCGGACAGGCCTCCCTGTTGTCGAAGGGGATGTTGTCGAGCTTGGTCGTATCGGACTCGATTGGGCTTGTTCTAATTTGGGTCTCCGGTGCACGTGCCGTTATATCGACCGAAAGGGGACCCTTGGAGTCATTGTGTTGTCTCCGCTTTACTTTCTTCACCAAAAGTTTTGGCATTTTGCGCTTTCCAGAGCTGTATCGAAGGAGTTGGACAGTCCAGGATGGCAAGAAGGAGTACATGGTGGAGGGGGGAGAGATTGTATATTGTGGTACGCCCCACTGTTCCCTGGCTTTTATCAGTTTCCGCGTTTCTTTGTCCTCGAAAATCCGCGTGATGTGCCACAATCGCCGGCGAGTGGCACAGAAATTACTGACTTGGTATTTTCTCTATGATAGATAGACAATGCACAATGCAAAAAGTTGGAAAACTACGCATGGAAATGGAAACTCTCTACATAGCGGCCACATCGCAATGGCTCAAAATGGATTCAAGTGCCACCTGTGGCTTTAGAAGAACGTCGACTTGACCCGACGAAGATTCGGCCCTATTTCTCGCAACGCTTTTTCGCAGGCCCAGTCCCACTGTGCACAGTATGCGCTTGTTCGACTTTGCTGCAGGATCGAGACTACTGTCATCCGAAGTCTTGTATATGTCCTCCATCACTTTTTCTTGGAAAGGCGTCCCGGGAGTGTGTCCGAAAACCTCCAAGTCGGCGGTGGTTATTCCTTCTCGTACCGCCTTTCGCAGTTGGATGATTTGTTTTTGCATGGAGGTTAGCATTTCATTGAACGTCGTTGTGGCTTTTTGTGCTTGTGGGGATGAAGACGACCAGCCGCAGAGGTTCAACAGATTGCAGATCGCGTCGAACAGTCGCTTCGTTTGGCTGTAATTTTCTGTTAGGTTGGCTGTGGTGATGGCCCTCCATCGGCCTGACACGGCCTGAGTCTCTTTTTTTCGGAGGTAACAGTTGTCAATATCAATATCAAGGATAGGATTCAGTACTCACCTGTTGATTGGATGTTCTTGTAGATTTCGTCGATTTTGTGATGCATTGGTCCCCAGCAATGGATCCGGACGTGGTGCAAGCACCAACCAGACAACAACGCCTGTATGACCAGCTGCAAAGGCAACGCATCCATTCGCAAACCCATGGTCATATGGCAAATATGCGCGTATAGTTTATCCCCGGCGAAGTAACGCGCATCATTCGACAACGCGGTGACCAGGTTCCTCCTATTCTCGCTCCATTCCTCTTCGGACGCAGCCAGCTCCTCGTCTTCCACCAAATCGGCGACGAAAGCGGATATCTGGAAAAAATCGGTGTTCAACGACTCGACCATGCTCACGACCTCGGCGCCGGAATAGAGGTCGGCGGTGTTGAGGAAGGTTTGGACGCCCTTGAGATCGGCGGTGCGTTCTTGGAGGACGGAAGTCATTCGTTGGATCGTGTCGTCCGCTGCGCGTAGTCGTTGGCGGAGGATGATGTTTTCGGTTTCTTGTGCCTCGGTCTTCTGCTCTGTGTCTTTTGCGAGCTTTTGAGCGGTTTGGATGTAGACTGCCTCTCGCTCTTTGCTTTTTTGGACTTCTTCAGCAAGGTTGGAGTTGGCTCTCTTTAGTGCTTCGAGGTTTGTTTCGGAGTCTCGATATCGTTGGTTGGCCTCTTCTAGTTCTTTCTTCGTAGATCGTAATTGCTCTCTCAGCCTTTCCACGTCCTTGGCTAAGGACCGTATCGTAGCGGATTGGTTTTGTCCTACATCCATTCCGGAACGATCATCACCATCCTCTCTTCTTCTTCTTCCAACGCCGTTTTGAACCCCTCCTCCGCCTCCTCCAGGACTAGTGATGGGTGTTGTCTGGGCTGTTCGATCTCCATCGGATGACATAGAGCCTAGATCTTCCTTTTGAGGAAGGTGCATGCTGATCTTGCTTTGTTCAGCGTGATGATGGAGGTGGTCTCCTGCTATACCGGGACTGGTCGTCTGGAAACCTTTGGACATGCTACGAGGTTGGTGAAGGAGCCCACTTCTGCTTGTCTGCTTGTCTGTTGGGAAACACGCGACTTGGTTGTAGGAGGCAGGATGTTTATCGGACACGAGATCGATGTTGTATATTTAATGTGATTCAAAGTGATTTCCACCCAAACCATGCTCGGTAGGCATGGTCAACGCATGTTTATGGCAAATTGCTGATATATAGACTTGACATAGCTTTGCGACTCTCTTCCCTTCTCTTCTTAAACTCCTTTCTGTTTCGCAGTCGCAGTCGCAGTCGCAGTCATGGCCACTAGACAGCCTTATAACGAAGCTCAACGCAAGCTCCTCCTCGCCTTTGATGTCGGAACGACTTTCAGTGGCATTTCTTACAGGTCGGTCATCCTTCCGTCCACTCTTTTTTTTCTTTTATTTTTTCTGACTTTTCTCATTAAAAGCATCCTCGATCCCGGTGAGGTTCCTGAAATTCGCGGAGTAACAAGGTATGTATATATAGCTTTAATTTTTGCTGACAATTCATTAAGTGTGGGATCGCTGCTCATTGTCTATTTTCTTTTTCTCTTCTTTTTTTTTCCCTCCACGTAGATATCCTGCCCAGGAACATGTCGGCGGAGATTCGAAGATACCTACTATCATCTACTATGACAAGCAGGGAAAGGTCCGCGCGGTCGGTGCTGAAGCGATGAGAGAGGGTATCGAAGAAGAGGCAGAGGACGAAGGATGGGTCAAAGCGGAATGGTATACCTTTTTTTTTCTTTTCTTTTCTTTGTCTTGGTTCTTATCCACAACGCTCATCGGTGCATCATTAGGTTCAAGCTGCATCTTCGCCCCAAAACCAACTCCGCATCGCACATCACTCAGAAACTGCCACCCTTACCCGCCGGAAAGGCAGCGATCGACGTCTTTTCAGATTTCCTCCGCTATCTCCATCAATGCGCGCGCACGTACATTGAAGAGACCCATGCGAATGGGATCGAGCTGTGGCGGAGCCTTGAGAACAGGACCGATTTCGTGTTGACTCATCCTAATGGATGGGAGGGGCCGCAGCAGGGTATGATGCGTCAGGCGGCTGTGACGGCGGGGTTGATACCCGATACTCCTGATGCGCAGAAGCGGCTCTCGTTTGTGACGGAGGGCGAAGCTAGTTTGCATTTTTGTATTCAGAGTGGGCTGACCAACGAGGCGATGAAGGTGAGTTTCTTTTTCTTTTTCTTTCTCTCTCTCTTTTTTTTAAAAAAAAAAAAAAAACGATCGACGTGCTGATTTTCTTTTCAGCAAGGAAAGGGAGTTCTCATCGTCGATGCTGGAGGTGGTACCATCGATATTAGCGCGTACAAACAAACATCCCAAGAAACGAAATCGTTCGAAGAGATGGCTCCTCCACAATGTAAAGCTTTCGGCTCTGCTGTTGTTATCAAGTATCAATTCCTGATAATCCTTTCTAGGCCACTTCCAAGGATCGATCTTCGTGACGAATAACGCCAAGAACTACCTCGAGAGTTCGTCGCATAAAAAAAACTTTTTCTTCATCGATGTTTACAATTTTTTTTTTCGTAGATCTGTTGAAAAATACTCGATTCCTTGGCGATGTACCTTATATCACGAAATGTTTCGACAAGACCACGAAGCTGAGGTTCCGTAGCGCTGAAGAATCGCAATACATCAAATTCGGGACCCTCAAGGACAAAGATCCTAAGCTGAACATACGTTCGGGGCAATTGAAATTGCTCGGGTAGGAATCTCTCATTCTTATTCAAGAAGGTGGTGGTGTCAAGTCTAACGTACATAACTCAGCTCTGACGTCGCGACTTTCTTCGAACCCTCCATTCAATGTGTTGTGAAATCAATCGAAGAGCAACGTCGTCTGGCTAAGACTCCCATCGGGGTATTTCTTTTCTTTTTTTCTTTTTTTCTTTGTTTTTCACGTTAAACTGAATTTCAATGATAATCTAGTCGGTTTTCCTCGTCGGTGGTTTCGCCGCTAGCGATTGGTTGTTCACCAAGTTGAAGGAGAAATTCTCTGGTAGTGGTATTGATTTCAGCCGCCCAGATAGCCATGTGTAGGTGTTCCACTGTGTTTCATGCGTCGTGCGAAGTCGAACTGACGTATCGCTTTTTTTAACTTTAAAAGCAACAAAGCCGTGGCAGATGGCGCCGTCTCTTTCTATCTTGACCATTTCGTGGCTGCGAGAGTTTCGAAATATGCCTATGGAATCGCCGTCAGGAGGCAGTTCGATTCTACCGATCCGGAACATGTCGCACGATCCTCTCAAACATATGTGGACTTTGACGGTCAGCAAAAGATCACGGGCTGCTTCGACGTGATTCTTCCGAAGGTGAGTATGAAATGTCGACCATTCTCGTTACTCGAAACATAATCATCATTTTTTTATTTATTGTTTAAATAGAATATCAAGGTCTCCGAAGTTCAGGAATTCAGGCAAAGCTACTATCGTCTTTCAGAAAATCAGTCAGATCTTCGGACCATGACAGAAGAAATCAAGTGTTATCGAGGTGCCAACACGTTCCCTCGGTGGATGAATGAGGATTCAGGTGAAATGCGAAACTCGTTGCACTTGTTAAAACCTTACTCAAATACCTAACAACAACAGGAATGTACTCGACGCTTTGCCATGTTACGGCGGACACGTCCAGCCTGCCGATGCCACCACGTTTGTCGCGTAATCGCATGTCGACACATTATAAACTTCAATTCGATATCATTTTGGCCTTTGGGCTTACTGAGTTGAAGGCTCAAGTCGCTTGGATTGAAAACGTGAGGGTGTTCTCATCTCAAACAAAATCCGTTGACTCATCTTTTTAAATAAAAAAACACCCCAGGGCGTCGAGAAAAGGTAAGAAACAACGGATTATTCAACTAAAACTCCGGAATCTAATTTGTTTCGTTTCTTACAGGAGTCCTGCTGAGATCGTGTATGACCCAGATGAGGTCATTCGAGATTGATGGTTTTCCGATGTGGTTTCTTTCGCGTACAACACGCCGAGTCACTGGCTGACTCTTATCTCCGTATTTAACTCCCAAACCTATGTAGTCACCTCAAATAGTTTCTAGCACGTAAAGATGTATCTTGTACTTATGCCCTTGTCGTGCACACATATGTTCATTTGGCCTGAGCGGCTGAGCCTAGTTTGAATGGATGAGGCTGAGCGACGAAAGGCTGCCCGAATTCGATTACTCGCCCACACCGACAGAAATTGTATACTCCTGGACAAGAACTTGACAAAACCTTGACAAAACCATGGGCATGGGTAAAGGATTGCTATTTTTAGGCAAATTCTAGGGGCATCCGGCGGGTCCTAACCAAGGTCGCGCCTTTTGAACTCACTTGATCTTTTATTCTTCTTTTCAGCTCGAACCCAGTTTCTTAAGCTCCGGGCGGTGACTGACTCTACGACATCATGTTGTGTAATCATACAGCTCCTTCTTCAAGACATTCTGACCTGTGACGGCCAAAGGTCGTAGACTGGTTTCAAATAAGCCCACTGGATCATCTCTTTTTCTAAGTCAGCCGCATCACAACGAAAGAAGGTCAGCCACCCTGGATCGTATAAGTAAGGAATGCAATGAGAGCGTCAAATCCACCTGTTCCAATACTTATCATGGCCCAGAACGACGATGAGACTCGACCAAGGACTTCCAGCACAGGAACCTCCAAGCTAGGGATCTATGTGGCCCATGACTTTCCGTTGTCGCTTGAAATTGCTGGTGAGAGGAATTCCTGACTTTGCTCTGACTCTCACTGTTTGATTTTTTCATTAATCCTGCCCTGTTTTTAGACCCAGACAATTGGAATTGGAGTGATGCTGCCAAAAGTTTATACACGCCCGCTTCGGAAGAGTGGATTAGCCTGCGAGAGAAATGGTACGGAAATATCGTCGACTCTCTGGTCGATGCGGATAGTGGCGGCCTTTTGCTCGGCCCTCGGGCTCTTACCAACCAAGTGTCTCCACGTCTGTCCTCATCCATCTTCATACGAGAGTGTTACGAAGACCTCTTCAACACCATCTGGGCGCATGCCATGGCCAAGCACGGTAGAGAGGGTGTCATAGTCACTGGACAGCCTGGAGTTGGTGCGTTACACCTGATGACCTCTTATCGACATGTTATCACGTACTAATACAACCCAATTCCCAGGAAAAACGATATTCAATTTTTATGTCCTTGTCCGTCTTTTGCAAAGGAAACAAGTCGTCCTGTACTACACGGGCTGCGGGGAAATGCTTCTCTTCTTCCACGACGGAGTATACACCGCCCCTTCTTCGATTGGAACGTCACTTCCTAAGGCTAAATTCAACAATTCAGATATCTTCATCTGGTCTTTATTTGATGTCGCAGTGGAGAAACGACCTGAGGAGTTTTTAGTAAAGTTTCCGCTGTTTCCTGTGCAGGCATCCTCGTCAGGTTTCTACCGAGATCAGCCTTGGAGGAGGACACAGTTTCCCCTTGTAGCTCATTTGCCTCTGTGGAGTCGCGATGACCTCGACAAAGCGTATGTCCCTCGAAACACTCAGTTCGTGTTATTTCTGACTGTACACTGCCCAGTTTGAGATTTCAGCGCCAGTACTCAGACATGATGCAAGCCCTTCGAGTGGCTTACGCTCCACCACCAGCGCCAGCCTGGGATCCCCTCGGTCTTTTCCCTGGTGCTCGTGCAATTCTGAACGCCTGGAGTCAGGATAACTTAGAGTCGGGACCGTCCCCGGACGACGCACTCCAGCATCTCCTGGACACAGCGATTTACCGATTCGGATATTCGGCTGGCTACGTATTTAAGGGCATATTCAGCTTCAAAGCAATGACCCAGATGCATCAACGTGCCTGCCGACTCACCCATGCACAACTTCGATCCGCCGTGACCGAACTCACAACATATGGATATCCCGCCTATCCTCTGTCGTCTCGCATTTTCGTACTGGAACCCGTTTACGACGTCGATGAGCCTCTTGCATGTCCTGACTGGCATGTGGATTTCAAGTCGCCATGGGTAGCGAACAACGTGATACATGAACTCGCTAAGGCAGACGGCAACGCTACCATCGAGCAGATTCGATACTTTCAAAGTATCCCGGAAGCACACGGAATTTTAGGTCGTTTGCTGGAGCCATGGGCGCATCGTCATATCGCAACTGGTGCTCACAATCACGAAGGAGCCTCACGATTCTGGCCACTCCGCTCCATGTTCGCCAGTCCCAGTCATCCCCCGTCTTTCAGCTTAAACAAGCGGAAGACCGGTAACGGCGTCCCCGTCGGCTCCATCCCGGGACTTGCGATGAGCAAGCGCAAAGTCGTCGATCTCGTATCCATCGATGCACTTTCTTCTTCTAACCTGAAGGTAGATGCTTACTATATTCCTTCCGATCCGAATTTCCCTTTATTCGATGCTTTCATCGTTGAAATCGACCGTTTGAAGAAGTTGGGCATTTTGTGGGTATTCCACATAACCACCTCGCAACGTCACGCGCCGGGTTCTTCTACGGGCTACGAAAGGATCCGCCAGATCATTCGGATAACGAAGGAGAAATTCAACAAAGGGGTCCGGAAGGATAGGAAAATTGACGTTGAAGTGCGTTACGTCCTTGTTGTTCCAGAGCACCAAGACTCGGGTGAAGAGGATCGAACCTGGCAGTTTCCAAAGGGATGGGACGAGAACTTCGGTCACCACGATCACCGTGGAAAGGTCTATTGCTTGGAACTCTCTCTCGAGGTAAACCTCATATTCACCTTCATAACAAGCATTCATTAACTTCTACCTGATCGTTATCTCTTCCAGCTTGATTGAAAAGTTGGAAATACATGCTTTGAACTTTTCTTCGTAGAGGCCATTCGAGAATCCGACGTCGTTTCTTTCGCTCTCACAGTCGCTGGCCGACTCTTACTTCTGTATTTAAATCCCAAACACAGTCCTTTCAGCTGTTTTTATAACATGGAAATATGTATCTCAGTATGCCCTTGTCGTGCAGACGTATGTTCAATTGGCCTGAACTCAGTCTGAATGAATTCAGAGCGACCACAGTGATATCATTACGTAAGCTCATCCTCAGCCCTTTCTGCTGGGCACAAACTTCATCTTCACCAACGTTGAAAACGTTGACATCACCATTTTATCTGTTTTCCAAAACTCAATATTCAATATCGATATCTATACATCATATTCTATATTCACGATATATACACCGCACTTTCTCTGGATTGCTGGTCGGTTGAACCAGAACTGGTCAACAGTATCGAAACATACAGAACACCGGAATGCGGAGAATTTTGATCAATTTGCGGATTTTGGGGCCTTGTTGGGGCCTGATATGCATTGGATGGGCAGCATTCTGTTTCTCACTGAACATGGGAGCCCACCCCCAAGTGCATTCATGCGCTGCTTATGCTTTGTCGACTAGTTTCTTTGTCTCGAGCGTGACTCACGCATGTTGGATGACTCCTCGGCGATATAAATTTCCGCATCCCTATCTTTTTCTCTTATACCTTTCACAAACATGGCCCCCAGAAAACCATACAGCGGCTCCCAACGAAGACTAGTTCTCGCGTTTGACGTTGGGACGACCTTCAGTGGCATTTCGTACAGGTAAGTTGTCGTCGTCTTGTGGCCTTGGTTTCACCTTTCTTCGCCGTTTTCTGATGCATTCACACCTTCAGTATTCTCGATCCTGGACAGGTCCCAGATATTCGCGGCGTAACAAGGTAAGCGTGTCTTTTCACTAGTTTTCTTTCAGTATTGAAAAATTCTATTTTTTTTTCGTAGATTTCCTGCACAGGAACATGTCGGTGGTGACTCAAAGATACCAACTGTCATTTACTATGATAAAGACGGTAATGTCTGTGCTGTTGGAGCAGAAGCCACCCGCGAAGGCATTGAAGTTCAGGCTGAGGATGAAGGCTGGACAAAGGCCGAGTGGTAAATCCCTTTATCTTTCGAAAATATTGTCGAATTTTCACCGTGATCTTAGGTTCAAGCTCCACCTCCGTCCTCAGGCCGCATCTTTATCTCATGTCAACTACACCATTCCCCCTCTCCCAACGGGCAAGTCGGCTGTGGATGTTCTCGCCGATTTTCTGCGTTATCTTCACCAAGCTGCCCGCACGTATATCGAGGAAACTCACGCCAACGGCATCCAACTATGGGACACGGTCAAGGATCGGACGGATTTTGTCCTCACCCATCCGAATGGCTGGGAAGGTGCACAACAAGGCATGATGAGAAAGGCAGCGGTGAAGGCGGGTTTGGTACCGAACGACCCTGCTGGACAAAGACGACTTTCCTTCGTGACTGAGGGAGAAGCCAGCTTACATTTCTGTGTTCAAAATGGACTCACGGATGAATCCCTGAAGGTAATCAAGGAATTTCTTGATTGAGATTTGAACACAAATACTGATGCTCAGTTTAGGAAGGCACAGGCATCTTGGTTGTTGATGCAGGTGGTGGAACCGTCGACATTAGTGCTTATCAGCGAACGTCCTCACAAGACAAATCAATGAAATTTGAAGAGATAGCCGCACCTGACTGTATGCGCATAAACAACCATAAAATCAGAAATGCTAATTACTTTCATACTATAGGTCACTTCCAGGGGTCCATATTCGTGACCAGCAACGCAAAGGCGTACTTGGAAGGTTACTCTTGTAACCCCGGTTCTATGTTCTGTTTGTTGATCAGTTTTTGCAGACTTGTTGAGCGACTCCCAATTTCTTGAAGCCGTTCCTGACATCGTAAAATGCTTCGACAAAACAACCAAATTGAGGTTTCGAAGTGCAAATGAGCCGCAGTATATCAAATTTGGAACGTTTCGGGACAACGATGCGCAAAACAAGATTCGTTCTGGGCAACTGAAGCTCGAGGGGTAAGTGTTCAACTTTTCCATCCTTTGAATGAAGGCTATACTCACAAATCATGGTCAGTCCTGCTGTAGCCTCCTTCTTCACCCCTTCGATTGAATGCATCGTCGAGTCGATTGACGCACAATCCGACGTGTCAGACACCAAAATCGAAGTAAGTTTCTCTTCGAATACAAAGCCTATGTATAATCGTAATATGCCCTTTGTAGCTGGTCTTTCTTGTTGGCGGATTTGCCGCTAGCGACTGGCTCTTTTCCAATTTGAAAGATAGGTTTTCGGGTGATGGAATCACAGTCAGTCGTCCAGACAGCCATGTGTATGTCTTTACCATTTCCTATAATCCTCTAATGCCATCAGCTGAATACGTTTCGAACCAGAAATAAGGCCGTTGCTGAAGGTGCTGTTTCTTTCCATCTGGATAATCTGGTGGACGCGAGGATCTCGAAATATACATACGGTGTCGAGATGAACACATATTTCGAAACAGGCAATGCTGAGCACCTCACACGGATTTCCTCGATGTATGCCGGTGTCACTGATCGCTATTATATACCTGGAGCCTTTGATACCATACTCGCAAAGGTATTGATATTTCTGGTTGTAACAATGAAAGTACTCAAGTATTTCTTTATAGAACAAGAAAGTTTTACAGGTTCAGGAATTTAGACGGAGTTATAGCCAGTCATCGGAAGAGCCGTCAGAACTGCATTCTGTCGAAGTTCGTATTCATTGTTATCGTGGAGATGATCCTCGGCCACGATGGATGGATGTAGATTCAGGTATCGCTCATGACATATATCTCGTTGTTGCACAGCTTCACTGATTGAACCTCTATTGACAGATATGTATGCAGTCCTCTGCTACATAACCTGCGATACTTCGAGCATTCCGTTGCAGTCGAAAATGTCGCATCTGAGGAACAAAAAATATTATCAGATATCATATGACGTCATAATATCCTTTGGGCTGACAGAAATGAAAGCGCAAATCAGCTGGATGGACAATGTATGTCTCTTGTTCGAATATCAGCTGCTGTACAGACTCCTCTGACGGGATTTGATCCCTCTTAATAGGGCATTGAAAAACGGTAATTAACAACTACATCCCTGTGTAATGATCACTCAACCGCCTTCTCATCAATACCAGGGGTCCAGCCGAAATCGTATTCGACCCCGAAGAGCTTGTGCAGTACTGATATTTTCTAGATTCCTCTTCCATTTCGCGCGATTCCTTGTTTAGACTATACTCGCCGTAGCCGTACCTTCAGCGTATCCCTGCCTTAATCCCTTCCCTAACATTTACCATAAACCCTTTACATCTAATTCGTTTCCGTTTTTGACATTTCGATATATCGCTTTTACGAATCCTTTCAACGAAGATTTACAAATTTTAGAAAATCACAAAATAAACATATAAATTAATCTTGTCAAATGGCAGCAGGACTGTTACTTGCACTGGATCTACCAATAAATAGCATGTCATGGGAGGTTTCTCGTAAAAGAGAAATCATGAACTTGTCTCGTCGAAAAGATGTAAAACGGAAAGCAAGACGACCTTCGTTTTGCATAACACATCCAGCTGGTCCTTCGGTTCGCCTCCTGGCGAGATTTTTGTTACACGCTTATGCAAGCCAACGCCCACAGCCGTAAGCACGCGGTGTTCCGGAGCCTGTCCAGTCTTCAGGTCATTTTGGGTTTCAGCATACACATTCTCCATCCACGAAGGGTTGAAAGATTCTCCTGGACCGTAATTGGCAAGTTCGAAATCAGCCGTCGTGATCCCTTCTTTGACAGCGGTTTTCAGTTTGATCTGAAGCTTTTCGAGGTCGCCTAACATCTTCTGCAGCGTTGCGAGGGACTGTCTGGATTTCTGGGTCGAGGTTGAGTAGCCGCAGAGGCACAAAAGACCGACGATCATTTCTAGGGTGATCTGCGTCGAGGAGCGGTCTCCACCATCGCGTAATGTTGCGCTAGTTATTGCCCTCCATCTTCCGGCCACTGCTTGGACCTCTGCGCGGATCGAGATAGATAAAAATTAGTAATAGCCAAATGAATAAGAGATCGTATTGGAACTAACCTGATGCCTTGATTCGCAGATACAATTGATCCAGACTGCCTCCTAGTTCATCCGAACGAAATGTTTGTATAACGTGAACGCATTGAGCAGAAAGTAGTCCTTGAACCGCTAGCTGCAGCGGCAGAGGTTCCGCCCGAAGTTGGGCATGCTTTTCATAGAAGTACTCCAGAAACTCTTGTCCGATGTGGTGGCTTGCCATATCCAGAGAATCTCCGTGTTGATATACATTCGAATTTCGTTCGTCCTCAGTAGCAATAGCCTTCTCATCCTCCAGGAGCTCTGCCGTGAACGCGGATATCTGAAAGATTTCGGCGTTCAGAGTCTCCACCATACCGATGATTTCGGCTCCGGAATAGAGGTCGGCGGTGGTCAAAAACGTCTGCGTTCCCTTGAAATCAGCGGTCTTTTCCTCGAGCAACTTCGATAACTGGACGTTCTTCTCGTCCGAGGCGCGGAGGGCTTCTTGAACGAGTCGAAGCTCGGCATCTTGTTTCCGATTCCTCCCATCCAGAGCGGACAACCTTTCTTCCATCGCGGTCTTCAGAGCATTTTTGTCTACCAATGTGCTTCTGAGCCTCAAAGCAACGCTGTCTCTTTCTTTCTCCAGTGTCTGGACCCGCTTCTCCGCGACTGAGGCCTTCTGGTTGGCTTCGAACAATTCCTTCTGGAAGGAGACGAGTTGGTTCTTGAGATTTTCGATGTCGATTCTCGCCTCTTTAACCAAGTCGCGCGGTGGAGGCGTTTCCCTGCGCCTCTCTTCAGGCAAATCCTTGGGTGTGTCCTTGGAATGTGGTTCCGTAGACACTTCCTTGGGGATTTCCTGCGGTACCTCCCTGGGAGGTGGAGGCTGCTCCTTCGGTATTTCTTTAGGCGAATCCTTGACAGTGTCCTTCCTTTTTTTGCGTGCGCTGGTCTCTGTGTCTCGAAGGTACGTCATTCGCCTCACATTCATCCCAATCTCGCGTTTACTCTCAGCGGCGTCATGTGTCCCTCTCCGCCTGGAAAGCCGTGGCGTAGCTTCACTAGAGCTTTCTTCATTCGCCTTGGAATTCGCGATCGCTGTAGCTGTTACTCCGTGATTGGAAAGCGAATTGTCCGAGTCTGTGGCTCTGCCATTGCTCCCAAAATGACGGACTTCCTTTTTGGGATACGCGCGGTGCCTGTGATAGGACGTGTCGCCATGAAAATGTCGAATATCGTCGTTGGAGGTCGAGAGACCAAGAAAGTTAAGGACGTTGTTGACGACTCGGCTAGTCATCTTCATGTATGTAGGAGGAAGGAGGAGAACAAGCACAAGTACGTCGTTGAGGTTGAAGTTGCTAAGTAAATGACCCTGCGATCCATGCTAGGTCAACGTGGTCAACACAAGGCTTATCATCTCTCTTGAAATGTAGGCAAAGTCGTGAACTCATTGTTTCGAAGCATCAAGCATTCAGGTAGGGGTGTGGTCTCATCATATTGCCGACTTGCGTTCCTTTGGCGATTACGGTACTTTCTGTTGTTTTGAAAACATTCCGAAATAGGGCGAGAAAAAGGGTATCATAAACACACAGAAGGAAAAGCGTGCAAAGAGAGGCTTGTTGAGCGGTTCTATAGCTAGAGATCAAAAGCGAGACCATACGAGAATAAAAATCTGGGGATCTTTCGCGAAGGAACATCTCGATTAAACACCTGTGGCCTTCTCCAAATATTCTAAAGGGGATAAAACACACATTAAATCATTAAATTAAAAGAAAGATAGGGCCACAGACCTCGTGTTAATTCAAAAGCAGCGAAGGTGCTGGCAGCAGCAGGTATACTGGCGTAGAGGTATGTTCAATTCGGATGATATGACGTATTAGAAACAGGAAAACGTATAACGAACCTTCGAAGCACTGTGTCACAAATTTTAGGCGAGTTTAGCGAAATTCAGGTTCAGAATTGTGAATTACAATTAACACTCACGCGAAGGGGAAAGACCACGGAATAAGCCAGTGCTTCGGTTGGACGTGAGTCAGAAGAAAACAATTTTAGGAACATAGAGAAAGAAACCTACAATCCTGATTCTTGAACAATCAACTTGAGTTCATGTGCGATATATTGCACTGGTGTTCCTGATGGAGGCGTTGATCGCAGTTGAATACGAGATTTAACCACATCTAATGCCGAGATTAAAATGTGGTCTAAAAAGAGAACGAAAACGGTTTGTGTCACCTAGAGGATAACACGCCAGCCAGTATGCGATCTATCAAGGGTTTAGAAACAGCAGTCATGGGACGAGAGATGGCCTGTGCATACCCCTCCAGTTGAACCGCTGGCAAGAAGGGCCCAGACAGGCAATTCTGAACCATACGTCTGGCTAAACTTTCGTTTTGAAAATTCGAAGGCTTCATTAGACAGATTAGATTTTGAGAAAGAGTTTTGCTATTTGAATTTTTACCGGTATAGAATCTATGTTTTGATTAGTGTCAGGTTGGGAGTGTGATATTTGGATCAACTCACCCGGCATACGCTGGGATTTCTCGGACAACGGTTATCTGGATGAGAGATGGTTAATATGGGACTTCACGTTCAAGAACAGAGTTTAAAATACCCAGTATCCTCTCATAATACCCTTTTTGAATCCCCAATCTCGCCACATCTCACTCACAACTGCTGAAAGCTTTTTGTCGGTAGCTGCTCCATACTGGCCTTGCATTCGAACCTTGAACATCTCAACTAGGTAAAAAACGTCTGAGCACTGTTTAACTCAAGGGAGACAAAAGCATAGATTTACCTGGGCTTGCAAGAATGGCATTCGCTGCTCCAGCCATAGATCCTGCTAGGGCTATTTCCTTGAGCGACAATTGAGGAAAGGGCGAAATTATTCTTTTCGAAATCCCATAAGAGGCGAAAAGTAGTGAATTCACTCCCGCCACCCCGAGTAACGGACTTGCCATCCCTGTTTCCAGGATGTTAGTAAATAACCAGCAGGCCAGCCAACAGACGAGAACCTTTGTATAAAGCAAAAAATCCTTCATTGCGCAAGGTTTGCCTCAGAATATCCATAGGCCCTTTCTGAACCCAGGCAAAAGAGAAACGACCAGAAATCATTTAGCAATCACGCGACACGAAGTTCGAACTGAGTGCTGTCCCAACTCACAAACATATCCTCTATTCATCGATCGGTCTTGTAAGTCATAGAAGTATAAGAAGATATAGGTGATACGCAACTCGGTGCAATTTGTGCACGGGTCTTGATTGTGTCCAGCGGTTGTCCAACCAAGACTTGGGCAGCACCTCCGACACTTCCAGCAATGAGTTCATTGACGGTGGCTTGTGAACTTGGCTTCATTTTCGTAAATTTGAGGTGGCTCTTCTGCGTGTCTAGAGCGCTTAATTACACTCGTGTGCCTCCTAGGAGTTTGGATAGAAAGAAGAATAAAGAAATCGAGAATGAGCGTGTAGCGTCCATGAAGAAATCATCGCAACAGGTTGACGCGATTTTGCCGAATTAGGTGAGTAATTAGAAGATAAACAAAATTACGTAATATTTAAGTACATAGCTATCCGCGTTCCCTCCAAATCGCTCTTCAATTTCTCTTCAACCTCCATGACCATTTCCTCTTGACGCATCCCTACCTATACCTTGTTAATATCAAAAAGAATAATGCCAGTGGGATCATCATCCAAAGTGGTTGCCTCAAGCAATTGGCTCAATCTGCAAAAAGTAAGCCCATATGAATTTCCAAATTCTTTATAGTTCTTTTGACGAACCTCCATCCAGAAACTCCAGGCAGAGAAGAAAGAATCAAAGGGTGCCAAAGCTGGAGCGTCATCTCACGAGCATCCCCCGCGAAAACGCCAGAAGTTGGATCATCACGTGAAGAAAACTGCTAAATCGTCGACGTTGGACCATTCTGACACTGCTTCGTCTTCAAAAGTGTTGCTTTCCCAAGACCATTCTCTTCCAGAAACCTTGAGTGGATCGAAAAATGGTGAATCCATTTCAGCGTTGCAGCAGATGATCCTCGGCCATACAGAATACTCAGAACATCAGAAATTGTGAGGAAAACTTCTTCGTCTACTTATTCTTTCTCCGTGTTTATACCCACTGAGGCCAGGAAAATATCTCGCGCTTGATTGTGAGATGGTGGGTTTGGGGATAGATGGCGCAGAATCCTCGCTTGCTCGTGTGAGCATAGTCAATTTCTACGGCGCCGTCATATTGGACGAATTCGTGAAGCAAAAAGAACGGATTGTCGATTATCGAACGCAGTGGAGTGGTATCAGAGCTTCAGATATGGCGCACGGTAGGTAAAGCTTTTATCTTGTTTTTCAATCGACGACAGACTGAAAAATAGATGACTTCAAGCTAAACCTTTCGAGGATGTACAAAAACAAGTGGCAGATCTACTGCAAGACAAAATCTTAGTCGCACATGCTGTCCAAAATGATATGAAGGTCAGCTTTATCTTCATTTTTTTTTTCGGAATGCGTGTTTGTTGATTAATTTCCGTCCCAGGCACTTTTACTTTCTCATCCGAAACCCCAAACTCGAGATACCCAATTTTACGCGTATAAATTTGGTCTATGCAAGACGCGCCGAATCGCCCTTCGAAATCTCGTAAAACAGGAAACAGGCCTTACTATTCAGAGCGGAGAACATTCAAGTGTATGTGACTCTTTTCACGATATTTTGTCATAACTAATAAGTTGTTCAGGTAACCGACGCCAGAGCCACCATGGCTGTTTATCGGCTACACAGAAAGGAATGGGAGAAGGGCAGTCGTCCTCTGCCTGCAAATCTGAGGTCAAGATCCGAGTCAACGTCTTCGATTTCCAGTAAAAGAAAGGAACCTGAACCCAGCGATGAGGAGGAAGCTGGCGAAGACGAGGATGAGGAAGAGGAAGAAGCTGAGCGCGGAGCAAGCAAAAAGCTCTCCCACTCAAAATCGACGAGTAAAAAAAGTATACCACCGACGTTCCCTGGTGGTGGCCGGAAGGGAGTAAGCTCTGGACTATCGACGGTGATACATCGCGTGGGTGGAAAGCCTAAGGCAGGCGGTGGTGGTGGTGGAAATTCTGCCAAATCACAATGGTGGAAGGAGCTTCCAGGTGGCGCAGCTGCTGGTGGGGCATCGAAGGGCTCGATTAGCGTTTCAATGCAGAAATAGCTCTCCCTTACTGTGGAAAGCCGTCTTTCCACATTTTTCGAAATATCGTGGGTTTGTTATGATGATATGGGTTTGTAGTTCGACAATGGAATGTACTACGGTGAACGCCGCTCTTTCAAAATTTTTCTTCTCTTCCTAGGCATCATCGTTTTTATTGAACCAAGAACGAACACATCGACGACAGAGGACTGGACCAGGAAAGAAAACCAAGTGCCTTCTCGATATTCCTGGGAAATAGTTCCTAATCAGGAAATTCGCTCTCTGGCCCTCCCTTGCAATTCTTTCCTCTCTTTACTCTTTCCAATTCGTCGAATATAATTGTCTCGCAAATACCACTTTCATCTATTAAATCTCGTTCATGCCCATTATTAACACCAGTTTTCGCCGATGCGCAGTGGATATCAAGAATTTAATCCTATGCAACACGACACAGCCCTTCTAATGACAGAATAACACAGGGACAAGAATTAATGGTGGTGTGCGGGGAAATCGTGAGCATTTTCGCAGTTTCATTCAATTCTGAGACCTTACAGAACTGTAGAACCAGTTACATGCACCCAAAGGCATAGATTTGTGGGCTTTTATGGGCCTGAATTTCAAACTATCCCGATGCAGTCAAACAAGGCAGCCGTTCTGGGTACTTGATGGTCAATGACTTATGAGTATGATTTCCTAGGATAGAATTTGTGCCAACCAAAAGGATGTGGCGGTGATCTGTCAAGATTAAGAGAAAGCCTTGCGGCTGTCTTCCGTTTTCTCTATTACCACTACGATGGCAAGTCGTTCTCGATATACTGGAAATCGGCGTCGCCTGGTTCTCGCATTTGACGTTGGTACCACTTACAGTGGGATCTCATACAGGTGCACTCATGTTCCGCATTGTGCTAATAGAGCGAAGAACTCAAGACTTTGAAGTGTGCTAGATCCTGGCCAAGTACCACAGATCAAAGGCGTTACAAGGTTCGTTTAGCAACTTTTCGATTCGTTCCTTGCTGATTATGACGGACTGGATCTAGATTCCCTGCTCACGAGCTCATCAGTGGAGCCTCGAAGATACCAACCATACTTTATTACGATCAGTCGGGGAAAGTACGCGCAGTTGGGGCAGAAGCTACTCGTGAAGGGATCCTCGAAACTGCCGAAGATGAACAATGGGTAAAAGCAGAATGGTAAGCGTTCACTTCATTCAATACTTCACAACTAATCCTCGTGTCAGGTTCAAGCTGCACTTACGCTCAAAGATTGGCGCTGGAAAGCACATCACGGACGAAATCCCTCCACTTCCTTTAAACAAGACCGTCGTCCAAGTCTTTGCTGATTTTCTTCGTTATCTCTTGGAGTGCGCCTCTAGCTACATACGAGATACACATGCCAACGGTGTTGCCCTGTGGGATTCTGTTAAGCATGACATAGACTTTGTTCTTTCGCATCCTAATGGATGGGAAGGGAAAGAACAGGCTCAGATGCGCAGAGCAGCCTTGTTGGCGGGTCTCATGCCCAACACCACCGCTGGCCATGCACGGGTATCTTTTGTCACCGAAGGAGAGGCCAGCCTCCATTTTGCAATCCAGAATGGCATTTTGTCAACAGCAATAAAGGTGAGCATCAACGTTTTGCTCAAAAGATGTCAACTCATCTGCTGTCATAGAAAGGTGAAGGAATCGTAATCGTGGATGCTGGAGGGGGAACAATCGATGTAAGCAGCTATAGTAGCGGCGTGAATGCTGCAATCAATTCATACGAGGAGATCGCTCCACCGCAATGTAAGTCACATCGTTTTCATACCCAATAGAAACATCTCACTCTATCGCATTTCAAAAGGCCATTTTCACGGATCTGTCTTCGTCAGCCTACGGGCTAGAATGTTTTTAGAATGTGAGTCATTCATAGTTCAACACTTTTCTCTCTCATTTGACCCTTGCCTTCCAGCCCTCCTCGAAAAGTCGGATTTTATTGATGACTTGGACTACATTGTCGGGTGCTTTGACAAGACAACCAAACCACGTTTCAGGAGTACCGAGGACCCTCAGTATATAAAGTTTGGTTCTACCAGAGATAACGATCCTCGATGCAACATCCGTTTGGGTCAACTGAAATTAGAGGGGTAAAGTCAACTTTCAACACCGATGAATAAGCGGTTCTCGCTCATTGTTCAATCTCTTCGTCAGAACCCAGGTCGCGAAGTTTTTTGAACCCTCAATCGAATGTATTGTTTCATCGGTGCGCAACCAAAAAAGCAACTCTCACAGCAAGATTTCAGTAAGTTTTGTCTATTCTCTTGTCTGTGCGCAAACTAAATGCTCATTTGCTTTAGCACGTCGTCCTCGTCGGTGGGTTTGCTGCCAGTGATTGGCTCTTCAAGAGTGTGTCCGCGCCGCTGCAAAAACTGGGTTTGAATGTAATTCGGCCAGAAAACCATGTGTCAGTTATTTTTCAGATTTATTTTTTTTCCAAATTTTTATTTATTTACATTTTCGTCTTTCAGAAACAAAGCTGTATCAGATGGTGCAATCTCGTTTTACCTAGATCACTTTGTTCGCTCCCGCGTGTCGAAGATCGCTTATGGGACCTTTAATGCAATACCCTTCAACGAGAAGAACCCGGAGCACAGAGCGAGAAGGGCACAAAAATATGTCTGTGTGTCGGGCGATGTGACGCTCAAAAACTCTTTCGCGGTCATTCTTCCCAAGGCAAGAATTTATATCGCACTGTCCTTTTTCTAAAAAACGTTTCCCTCATGCTTTTCTCACAGAACACTCAAGTTCTGGAGACAAAGGAATACTCTCGTTCTTTCTGTGACGAGTCTGATCGAAAAGCCGACTTGAAGACCATTTCCTCCACAATCTGGTGTTACCGAGGCAAAGATCCTAACCCGAGATGGAAAGACACAGATCCAAGTTCGTCATTCCTCTCTTCCTTATCCCACCTTTTTAATTTTAATTTTCCAGGTAATTACACCCCGCTATGCGACATTGTCGCCGACTTGTCGCATCTTCCCTTGGTCCCTATGAGGGCTGATAATCGAAAAACGTATTATCAGGTCTATTATGACATTGTACTCCTCTTCGGACTTACAGAAATGAGGGCTCAAATATCTTGGGAGGAAAATGTACGATATCTCTCTTTACATCATCTCGATCCTTCTGTTGAATTTTTTTTTTCTTTGTTTCAGGGTGTTGAGAAGAGGTACATGCGCAAAACCTCTTCCGCCTTGTGAAATTTATTAATCCATATCATGATTTTTAGGAGTCCAGCGAAGATTGTGTACGACCCCGATGTTGTTCAGGACGATGTGTAGGCAAAACAAGCACAGTGGTCTCAAAATGCTCTGTTTTAAAAAATAACAAGCGTAGATGGCTGCATTGGTTTTCAGGCTTCATCAAAAGCATTTGCCAGTGAACGGGCCGGCGGCGGATGCTGACAGGAAAGAGAGTTCATTCTGATACTTGACAGAATTATAAAGTCACAACAATTACAATCACTTATTCTGCTTTTCTTGAACTTCATCGATATCAAGACGTTCTCGCTGCCTTCGCAACCATATAAATGTCTTCATTCGCCCACACCCTGTCCGATAGCGACTGCCCATGCAAATATCAATATAGCTGTCAGCGGCGCATGACTTAAATCCCATACCTGGGAATTCACGTACCCTCCGTCTAGCAAAAGTCATTCTTCCCTCTACCCTATGCCCATCTCTCAGACATACTTCCAGGACGCGCATCATATTGAGGTCAACAATGCACAATTCTTCAGTATTGCCAATTCGAGTGGGATGGTCTTCAGTAGCGCGAATAGCGCGAATAGAAACGATGCTGGTATGGTGTTATTTGCTCGTTCACAGAATTTTCACTCATTTGAATGCCAGTATCAACCAATCTTTGGCAGCACGTCGCTGCTAGCGCAATGTTCGATTCTTCCGAAGGATATCCACCGATGGCCACGCAGACACCACTGATCGCAAAGTTAGAAGGCTGGATCGACGACGCTGATCCAATTCGGCAAATCGTATGGGTCCATGGGCCCGCAAGCTCTGGAAAATCAACGCTCGCCCATACCATATGCGAGCGCCTCAGGGAAGCTCATCCAGATAGATTTGGGGCAAGTTTCTTTTTCGCTAGGGGGTCGAAGGATCGTGGAAACGGCTTGAAGCTGTTTGTGACATTGGCTTATCAGCTTGCAGTCCAGTTTCCTTCTCTCCGAGCAGAGATCAATGAGGCGTTATATCGGGATCCTAGCCTGCCCATCAAGTCCATGAAAACTCAGCTTTTCTCACTTATCGTCCAACCTCTTTTGCGGTGCCAGTCCTTCTCGTCGCATCGCCCTACTCTCGTCATCGATGGGCTCGATGAATGCGTGGACGATCAGGTTGAAGGAATGAACACACAGCGCAAGATCATCGCCTTGATAACTGATGCAATCATCGAACACAAAATACCGCTTCGATTCATCATTGCAAGCCGTCCTATGGTTTGGATTCGGGAGGCATTCGAGATTACGCCGTTCCCAAGCATGATCACTCTTCCTTTTTCACTTCGTGACGACAATCGTCTTGTTCTCGCGTTTGATGTTGGCACTACATACAGTGGAATTTCCTACAGGCACGCACAACTTGGTTAGAAGCCCTGGATATTGAACTCAAATATTTGTCAGTGTACTTGAACCAGGCCAAGAACCTGAGATAAAAAATGTTACCAGGTTTGTTACACTGATTTTCTTCGTTTTCCATTGCTCACAATTTGGTCGTCGTTAGATTTATTCCCTATGAAGATCCCTACAGTGTGGTCACAAAGATACCCTCCGTTATATATTATGATCAAGCCGGGAATATCTGCGCCATTGGGGCTGAGGCACATATTAAAGCAACCCTCGAAGCAGCCACATATGAGGACAAGTGGGAGAGGGCGGAATGGTTGGAGTTTCCTGTTTCCCTTATCTGTCGGCTGCAGTGCTGAACTCTAGCTCATCCCAGGTTTAAATTTCACTTGCACTCAGGAGTTGATTGGAAGAAGGCCATAGGCGCACTCCCCCCTCTGCCCCAAAACAAGACCGTGGTTGAGGTCTTCGCAGATTTCCTCCATTATCTCTTGGAGTGTGCGTCGTGTTACATCAAAGATACACATGTCGACGGTTCTGCATTATGGGACTCTCTAAAGGACAACATCGACTTCGTTCTTTCTCATCCCAATGGATGGGAGAGAGGACAAACTCAGATACGGAAAGCGGCTGTGTTGGCGGGTCTTATCCCAGACAGTGTAGAAGGACAAGCAAGAGTATCATTTGTGACAGAAGGAGAAGCTGGTCTTCACTTTGCGATCCAAAACGATGTTTTATCGGACGCCCTCAATGCGAGTGTCGCCATTTTCCTGGAAATATTTCGACTAATCTATTTCCATAGAGAGGTGAAGGGATCGTTGTTGTGGACGCCGGAGGACAGACGGTTGATGTCAGCAGCTATCGCAAGAGCGTAAAAACTACAATCAATTCATACGAGGAGATCACTCAATCCCAATGTGAGTTATGTTGCTTTCATCGGATATCAATCTGTAAAGCAGTATCTCAACCATCGCACACCGAAAAGCCCTTCTCCATGGGTCCAACCTCGTCAGTGTATATGCTAGAGTTTTCCTAGACTGTCAGTCCATTCGTTGTTTATCATTTCCCTTCCATTCATCGCAGCCTTTCAGCTTTCCTCGAAGATTCAGCCTTCAGAGATGACCTGGACGAGATTGTAGGATGCTTCGACAAGACAACGAAACACTGTTTTAGGATTACCGAGGAACCTCAATATATCAGGTTTGGTTCTGCCCGAGATAATGACCATGAATGCAACATCCGCTCCGGTCAATTAAAACTGGAAGGGTGAATCTATCTATATGTCTTCCCTCTCTCCTTAAGGCTAATCTTTGCTCCTTTTCTTCACTAGATCTCAAGTTGCTCAATTCTTTGAACCTTCGGTCAAGGCTATTGTCTCGGCGGTCCTCAGCCAAAACAACAAATCCCGGAGAAGAATATCAGTACGTCACCACTACTCATCGAGCGCAAGCAACATGAACCTCATCGATATGTATACTAGTATGTGGCCCTCGTCGGTGGTTTTGCTAATAGTGATTGGCTCTTTCGCCGTGTCTTTGCGGATCTATATAGTCATGGCCTGACTACGGTACGACCTGCAACCCATCTGTCAGCCTTTCTATATTTCTATTCTTATCCCGACAGACTTTTGACTTACTCATGATTTCTTCCAGTGACAAAGCGGTATCAGATGGTGCTATTTTGTATTATCTCGCTCGCAGGAAAAGGGCCCTGGAACAAAAATCCTGATTCGAGATGGAAAGTCACAAATCAAGTATGTCATTCCTCTCTTCCATTATCCTCAAACTATTAATTTTTATTTTCCAGGTAATTATACCCCACTAGTCGGTCTCTATGAGGGGCGACAATCGCAAAACGTATGATCTGTTTATTATGACATCGTGTACCAAGCTACGCGTCTAATAATAATACGGAAACGTGGAGGGTGACAAAAAGAGCAAAGAAATTTGAGGTTGCACGTTGAACTGGGTGGCTTCGTTTACAGCTTACTGCTGGGGAAAGGAGACGTCTGCAAATGATCAAACTGGACAACGATCGGCAACGCACCTCGAGAGGGATCTCCAAACAGTAAACATTGCCGCGGTGATCATGTCGGTGTCGCTCTGACCACCCTTTCGGAAACCGCCAACACAAATCGCGGGATTCAAGTTGACTTTTATCAGAAAGAACAAGGACGTATCGAACCTCGACACTCGGGTCACTTGGTGTGATGGACTTCTCAACACTCTTTCGTCTTTTTTTCTTCGCCGGAGGCATCGCTTGAAGCTCGTCCTTCAGCATCTCAATGATCTCGCGGATCTTCTGATATCCCTCGCCGGAACCACCATGTATCTGTGCCGTGGTAACCTGGAGTATCCATAAAATAGCGGACCGTCGTTTAGCGTCGAGATCTATCGCAAAAGAGTCAAAGAAGGGGAAATTCGGGTTTGCAGGGATATAATATGTTTTGTCCCTCAAACCTCCCATTCGTTGAAGATCGGAGATGGAGTTGAACTTGACGACCTCGCGCTTGACTTGAGAAAATTTCACGGTACGAGGTCGCCGACAGTCGTGCGTTCGCCCGAGATGGAATTGTGGGGGGTCAGAGGAAACCTCGGTGGGAGTGGCAACCATGCTGCTAAGGCGCCAGAGACTCCCCTGAGGCTGCGCTTCTGCGATGAGACGATGCACCAACGACTCCAAAAAACACCCGGCCAACCCCCGTGCAGCTGGGATATCTCGCAGATACCTGATTTGCTTGACTATTTCGGCGTCCTCTGCGATCCGTAGAGCCCAAATGATGTTTTGAGCGACCCACGCGGATTTGAAGTCCACCTTCCAAGTGACGTTAAAGGAAGAGTCGTCCATTATTGGGTTCACTGAAAAGATACAACGAAAATCGATGTCAGCGGGACCATGGCTGTAAGAGAGGGCATAGATAACATGTCCCAGATCCTCAGGTGTGACGTTGAAAGCACAAAGGTGCGAGTTGGTCGCCAACTGATATCCGAATACGCCACTGAAAACATCACGAGCTGAGTACCCGAAACGCTGAATTGATGCGTCCAGTAGGCATGAGATGGCCTCCTCGGGAGATGGTTGCGCGTTACTGGCCTGGATATCGTAGCAGGTGTTAAGAATCTCTCGAGCCCCTAGGAAACCGTCTATTGGATCGTATTTAGTGCCGGAGTCCTGCGCAGGCCAATAAGGCTTGGAGAGTGCGTGGTGGAGGTATTTGTACATTTTTTGATATTTCAGCCTAAGTAAATAGTATTTGCTCAGAAACAGAACGGAACAGGCAATCAGGGTGACGTACATACCCTTTCGCAAGTTCATCGCGAGTCCACAAAGGCAAACCCGTGATGAGAGGACTCGGAAGCTGGTATCTAACCCAGCGATAATATCGAGTTGCGTCGGCAGAAGTGGTTTGAATCGGATAACAGGGAGAGTCAACCAGAATCCGCGACGGTTCTTTTTGTTCCCGGATGCTGATGTTGAATAATGACCATATAAACGCGTTTGAGGTATCTGAAGGGCAGGGGAGTGGGTCGGTCTGTATATCATGTGCGAGCTCCTGGACTGTTGCTACATATGCTCCGTCATGGTAAAACAGAAAGGCGTTTTCGCCATCTGGCGTGTATAGAACAACCTGTTTCCTCTGAAGGAGCCTCACCAGGAGATAATAGGTGAACAAGGTCTTGCCTTCATAATATGATTTCTTTAGTCATGCGTTGCGGGTTAGGGATATCATAAGTAACGTACCTACACCAGGTTGGCCAGTTATAACAATTCCCTGTGTTCCTGCTAGATTTGACGTTGCTCGGCTCCATACGATGTCAAACATTTTCGAGTAGGACTTTGGAATGAATATCGAAGAAGAAATCGAGTTTTCGTGTGGCAGACAATTTGGAAATCTCGTGATGGGTAGATAGGACGCAGAGTCGGAATCAACGGGCAAGGAAGATTCATTCCCGTACCACTGCTGACGGAACTCCAGCAAAGGTTGCTTCGCAGGTATCCAATTTGTCTTGGACTCAGCAGGCCAATCCCAATTGGTGGGGTCTGGAAAGAGAGCAGGTAAAAGGTTAAATAGGAATAGGCCCAATCATGATGGACTCGCTCACCAGCATTTTCATCGCCTAGAGTAAAGTCCTTGTCGTACTGTGATATGTCAATATCCATGTTTGAGTCAAAAATCGCTCAAGAGTGATATCAGTGGCATTTATTCACCATCGAGTCTAACTTGGATTCCCAGTCTCGGCCACTGTGAGACATGACGCACTGCGTCAGAGATGCGATGACCTGGTTTCTGGATTCAACGGAAGGTCAGCATTTCAACCATATTATATCTGCACCGTGACACTTACCAGGTAGCGGAAAATATAGGAGAGTTTATAAACAATTATGTTAAGAAGGAAAAATCAGGAATAAAGGAGGAAATTAAAAGGGAAGAAATTTATAGGACATATCGGATTCAGTCAGCCACCAAAGTAATGACAGACTTGCAGACGAGTCGGAAGGAATTTATTATCTCCAGTCAGCCCAAGGTCAGCCACAGACTCGTTGTCCGTTTTTCCGAAGGCTAACATTCGAAGGACTCCAATTCTAGTCCAAGACCATGCAGATTCTGCAAGACGAGATGGAAGATGAACGTTGAACGACAAACCCTGCTATACTGCGCGCAGAGGCCGCAGATACTCCAGGAAGGCAGCTACCCTCATGAAGACGGTAGCACATGTACTGGTACCTTGCTGGTACCAGGCCAATATCAGGCAGGAGTCCGACGTCGAAAACTGTCGAAAACAAGTTGTCGAAACGCGCTCATTTCTCCGTCATGTGATCGTGATTCCGGCGTTTGCCGTGTGCGTCTTCCATGCGTTCAACGTTAATAACTTTTCACCACTTTCTACCAACTTTCGACACTCTCTATCGAATAAGTATACCGCCGCTTTGAACGTGAAGGCATCTTGTGCAGATTCCTCACGATTGTAGCGAAACCTTACATAAATCCTTCCAAATTCTTCTGTCGTTTATTCATGTCACCCTTCGCCATTGAAAAAACAAACAAATAGGTACGAACTCCTGCAATGTCAAGTTCTTCGTCGTTTAAGGCTTTTCATTATGACTTTCGCAGAAATATATACATATACCCCCAAGGATATTGTCTCTGTCATCGCTTATTCACGAAAGTTAATATTGAAAAGTTAACAAGATCCACATCCTATTCAAGAAAGTTTCGGCGGTGATGCAGACATTTATTTATCTCCAATTTATCTCGAAATCCCTTTCTGCCTCTGGGTAAGAGGTATCAACTGGATATCATCAAAAGGAGTTTTACGACATTAAATGCTCACAGGATAGCCGTCGGAGCCCCGTGGATTTTATTTAGGTCATGGAAAAAGCGACGTAGTGGAGATCCTTGGGAGGTCCATAAAATTCAGTCTTTTGGATTGATTGACACTCTTTTCGTGTCCCTCTGCCTTCTTCATGTGTATCGGACACCACTCCGTACACCTTCCGACCTCCGCGTTAGGAAACGCGTCTTTCAAACCATGAATTCATTATCGCATCATGGAGCGGTTTCCGGAGATGCTTGTTGCCAAAAGCTCAAAAAAGTATTTTCTCAACCTTATACTTAAGCGGCCTCGACACGAGGTAGAACAACGTCAACTGCTCCAGGTCGTTTGATAAATCTCCAGAGCAGCTTAGCAACGACTCGGGGGGGACCCATTTCTGTGCTTGAAACCTTAAATAAACTGTGCTTCAGTCTCAATAATATCAGGGTGATAATGACGAAAGTTTGCACGAATATTTTCGTAATAAGCAGCAATCGAGGAGTCTTGTGGGTAACCGGTAATGGGTAAGGACAGGGTAAGGATCAGAAATTGAACTCCAAAAACAAATTATATTTTTTTGATTTCGCATCCATAGCAAAATGCAAATGACGCCAAAAAATTGGATATGCGAGAAATAGTGAAAGGTGTAAGGGAAGCTAGACGAAGATTATTGTACACGAGGATAACTAGCAACGACAAGAGAGGTGTAAGAAATGCGCTAAGAAAAATAGAATATACAATGTGGGTGGGAGAATATACAATGAGGTTCATAAGAGAAATAAATAAGCTATACGATTGGTTGGAATAGAGTGTTTGAATGCAAAAATGGCAAATGCTGAGAGAGAGAGAGAGAGACCCTAGGAGCGGGGTTGCTGGAATGTTGTTACAAAATATAAATGGCTACAAAGTTAGATGTGAAGAAACTTGGAATCGAAATCGAATGAAGGAGAGCAAAGAACGAATGGGAGGGGGGCAAGAGCAAGCTTTTTTTTTTTTCGAAAATCGAATTCGACATGGTAGGAATCCATGTTTCGAAAAAAGGAAAAAAAATCCAATGGAGCGAGAGGTCCGAAGAGAAGGGAGACGACAAGATCCTAGTAGTAGGATAGGTGTTTTCTTTTTTGGGGCGGCGTGTTTTCCCCCCAAGAAAATTATAAGCAAGGAAACAAACAAATTTCAAGCGGCACCACCATGCATTCGGCGGAGCTCGCTCATGAAGTCTAGTTGGCGAGGAGGTTGGACTTGATAACGAGGATCACTGGCAGCAGCTCTATATTCGAGATGGTCCCAATCTTCAGAATCGATGGCCAGATGTGAATGACGAAGTTCTTCTCGATCGTTGTTCCAGGACAGGGCACCTTCGCTGTTGTACCAAGCGGATGAGGAAGAGCTGGCTTGTTCCGAGGGCCAGGATCTGACATCCGAGATGTTGTCCTTGTAATCGCCTGCCCATCCGGTAAGAGTAGAGAAAGAGGAGGAAGGGAAACTAGGAGGAGTAGTCGGAGAAATAGGAGAACGATAGTAATTACCGCTTGATGGCGGAGGAAGTGAAAGTGTAGGGGGAGAGTCAGTGGAAGGAGAGTTATTATTGTTGTTGTTGCAGTCGTCTTTATATGGGTCTTCAATGAGAGTCACCAAACCGCTCCGGTTATTCACCGAGGACAAGTTGGTCCATTCGACGTTCTGGCTTCCATCTCGAACGTGGTCGTATGCACCATATCGCTTCAAAGATAGACTTTAGCATTCAAGAAATCAGACCAATAAGAAGAGAGCCATACCTCCAAATACGCGCGATCGAATTGGTTCCCCTGTTCCGAAGACTCATATCCCATACCATCGGTTGTGAATTTGACGTGGTCGTTTTGCTCGCGATGCGGGTTTTTGTCATCACCATAGGCAAAGTGAGAGCTCGAAGCCGGCGGTCTCGATGTCCACCACGAATCAGGGCCTTGCATTTCCTCCATCCGCCTTTGGTTCTCTGCTTCCTGCCACGTGAGATGATGAGGTGGATCGAAAGGAACGGTTGAAGACGTTGATGGCATCGGGAACGAGATCGTGTCACGTCGATTGTGAGATCTTGTGGGCGTTTCTTGTTGGATGGGAAGAGGCTTGAAAGTTCCCCACTCGCCAGGATTGGGCGCGGGCGACGGTGACGGTGATGGGCGTTCTTCGATCAAGGAATCTGACTTCTCCAACGATGGTGCGCTAGGAAGACGGGCATTTGAGACAGGAGCGGATAAGGACCGTTTGAACATGTGCGTAAGAGGAACATCTTGCAGAGCAATGTTGGTAGATGGTTCAATAGGACTGATCTTGGTCTCCGCGGAATTCTCAGATGTGGGGGATTTGGAGTGGAGGTCTATACTGGGGGTCCGAGAGTTTTGGGGCGATACAGGGGGAGCTTCAGGGGACTCTTCAGGAGCATGCTTAGCGAAAGATAGAGATTGAGACGGTGTGATAGAATGTGGCTTGATTTGAGAAGACGAAGAACTCGAAGCTTGACTTGTTCGGCTTCTTGATTTGACTGAACGTGTATTCGTCTTGGGGATTTTACGGTCTCCTTCCCACTCTTTCACAGCGAATTCAAGCTCTTCTCCTCTGATACCTTCCGCCACAAATCCTGCAATTTTGGCGCAGCGAATTTCTTCAATGGAAGGAATCCGATTGGTCTTCGCCTTCGCCTTGCCCTTGCCCTTTGTGTCTGCTGCCACCGACTCTTCCTCCTCGCCGGCCTCCTCGGTGGCTGGTTGGTCTTTGGTTGGGCGACGTACACTGCGTCGTCGAGATGTGCCGGCACTGTTTCCGTCTTTGCTCTTGAGCTTGGCGAGGGCGTTCGCACCTGGCCTAAAACGCCAGTCGGGGTAGTTGGCACGGTGTTCGGCCTGCGCGAGAACAGCTTTGGCCTCCCAAACTTCACGCTGTTCGGGAGTGAGCTGTTTCCAACAAAGGCCTGGGATATGAACGGAGTTAGTGGACGATCGTCAGATGGGAAACAAGCTCACCGATTATTTTAGAAAGTCTGCTGTGGTTCCCTTCGACCTTACCTGTTACGTTCTGATCTCTAATAAACGCACAGCGAAAAAGAATGAACGCGTTTGGTGGGCGAGGAATGTAGGATGGATCACGTCGCTTCCCGTGAGGACGTGGGCGGGACATGGTGGGTGTGGAGGACGAAGTCGAGTCGTCTGGATTTATAGGAGATGCTGGTAGACTAAGACTAGAAAAGAGAGAGCTTGAAAGCTGTGGACTGGTGTCCTTGGACTGTGTGGCGGTGGGCGCCGAAGTTGATGTAAAAGAAAGAGGCGTCGTTCCGGAGAAAAACGTGTAGGAACTGGCAGGGTTTGGATCGTCAACCAGCGGGGGCATGTCTTTGCAACGTGTTAGGCGCGTGAGACTGGAGAGAAAAAGGCTGTCCTCACCGTCCTCGTCGACATCCGCGTCAATGACCACGTCCTGGTCTCGATCTAGGGCCATCTGCAAACATACGGGAGATCATGGTTACAAACACGATCTGGGCTCCGAATTTTATGGTTGAAATACCCACATATAAAAGGGGGAGGACCTAGGGTAAAAGTTACGGGGTTTGAGCGGTTTCTGATGCTTCATGTGCTGGTCAGATCCTTCTGCTTTATGCCTCCTGACCTCGTTCCCACCGCTGATTCTGAACACCAGTGGGCAGCTTCGAACACGTCCCTACTTTCGGACGAATAACAACATATCCGACGTCGACAGGCAAAGACAATAAGGAGGACGTCCTGAGAAAGGAATCGGATCGCAGATGCTCCTTGGGGCTCCTTTGCCACGCTGTTATCCGGTTGACGCTCCCTTATCTCGGGCCCCAGTTGCCACAAACAGCGCCCTATCGCAGATTTCGCGACCCAGGAACTCGGCGGGAAGAGGCCTTACCTCTTTGCTTTCGAGAGAATCGATGGCCAGGCCGTTGCTGTTCTCCACAGTTGCTACGATGCCGAGCTACATACTCTGATCCGCCACGGCGACAAGTGTTCAAGTACCTCGTCTCGTCATCGTTTCTCTTTGCAAGAACTTCATACAAGTCCTCCTACAGGTCCTTTCATTTTATATCTCCTTATATAAATCAAAATCCTCTCACTCACTTTCCCGGTCTTTTTAATTCCAGGTCTTCTCCAAGCAATTTCGCTCGTCCTTGAATGGCTTTACCTTGACAGCTTTTCATACACACTGGCATCTACCCCATGAAATAAAATCCTGAGCCACCCATGAATACGACATCCCCCGCTCAATTGCCCCCGGCTCTGTCAGTTTTCCACACCCATGGGATATCCCGTAAGTACGCGTCCATGTCCGAACTGCAATGGTAACTTGGGACGACACCGCGAGGGACACCTTTACCCAAAAACGTCCAATCGCCCCAAAGCACAGATTAACTGACGCCTTTGCCTTTTTCCCTTGAAGTTTCATCGTCATCGGCGAGGGAAAGCTTATTCCAGATACGTCACAAACGACAGTCCCAAAAAAAAAAAAGAAAAGAAAGGTGTGTGTGAGTCGGAAGGAATCACATCCCAACGGTATGTGTTTTACTCTGTGTTTTGAATCATCTCTCTTACGACATACCCTCTCGCCAGTGATATCATGATGCGGTATGCCAAAACGTCCCGCAGAGCGTTGCGGTTGGGCGGCACGGCCTGTCAGATCTTGGCATCCTCCGAAGAAAAGCCACGGACAAAAGGACGCTGTTTTTTAACACGGCAGTCTGGTCATCGCGGTCAGGACTTTTGCAATAACAAGGCCATCTCGGAAACGTGCAGAGCATCCTACTACAGAACCTTCGAAAAAAGACGACCCTCCCCATGCCATCACGAAGGAAATGCGATAGAGCGCAATCGATATAATTATAAGCCAAGTTTTTTCACATCCCAACTCCAACCCTCATCTAAAATCATCGCAGAACGATTTGGCCCCGGTTATAATAGGGAGAACCCCGAAAAAAAAAAACAGAGGATAATAACGAAAAAACCTTGTCTGCAAGGACCATGAGAAGCCTGCCTTAACTTCCTCCAACATAACTGATGCCGCCGCCGTTTTACAGGGCCTTTGATTATCGAATAAGCATCGTTATCCCCACACTGGCTAACGTTTAACCCTCCCCCCCACCTCAGACCTCTTCGCAGCTGGAGAAGAAGTGGCTATATTTAGATCACGCTTGACCGACCCTGTAATCATGAGCTCAGTGAAAAGCTGCTTCAAGATAAACATAGTCGAATGTTCCTCGATTTGAGGAGAATGGCATCATTATGACTACTGGAGGCTTATCAGAATAGATAGGTGTAGTAGTTCCGTACATAGGCTCCACTGGAGGCAAAGAGACAAGGAAATGGTGGCGCGGTGCTTTCATTATCGTGGATCGTCAGGGTAAGACCCGTACAGATTTTAATTTTACCGGGGTTTTGGCAAAGCGCAGGTCGGAAAAGCGAACCGTCTACCGTCTAGCATCATGCTCAGGAAAAAACAGATATCATGAGATGCAGTGCTATCCATAGATCATCTGCATTCAATAGCTCCACCCAACACCAGGCGCGGCCTCGACTCGGGAGGCTCGCAGCGGCTAGGAGCCGCGATATCGACGCAGGTCAGCATCGATGATCGGTCAGGGTGACGGACGCCGAACTTTTCCGTGTCACTGGTCGTACGCCGTACGGCGCGCGTTGTGCGATGCCGCGATTCTCCTGCGGCGCGCTGCGGAGTCCGTACGCGATCGCGGGGTAAGAAAAGAAAAGAAGAAATAGATTAGCCTGTGTTTAAACCTGTACATACATATACCAGCCAAGCGTCAAGATACGTACACACAATACATAGTCGTTCGGAACAGGAATCGGATGGCAGGCACACCTCGGAATCGCACCAAAGGCCCGACGAAAAAGATGATCAAAAAGCCAGGAGGGCCAACTTTTCTCCTTGAATGATGTCGATGAGGCACTGAACTTTCCAACTTTCGGAGTACCCGACCGTCGTCCCCTTGATAAGTAGGATTATATCGATGGGAACAAAACACCAAGTGGGATGTGGCGCACTATGGGGGAAAATCAAAGAATAAAACGTTCGATAATCGATATTCAGTTATGATGATAGATCGTGATGCCAGGACGAAACATATTCTCCAGAGATCCTCAGCCAAGACAAAGACCACCTAGATATCCGAGTCTTCAATCAACAGTCGGAAAGAAAAAGAAAAGAAAAAGAGAGAGAAATGCAAAGACAAAGACCGTGACCAAGACCGCAAACGAGAACTCACTATCAGAAAACCCGCCGGCGTTCGACCGCGTTCGATAGTATCCACCGTACACTGTACAGTGTACATGTACACCTGATGATCCCTGCTGATCAGTGAGCGGTGACAAGTGTTCGCCTCGTTGTGTGCCTTGCTTGTCTAGCTGCCTGTCTTGAGAGGAAAGGGAAGACAAATGGAGTCAATGGAACCTCAGGCTATCTTGACCAAGTGGGTATATCGATAAACAAAATTAGTCAGCTCTTTCCGAAAAGATCAGAAGCTGAAGAAGAAAAGCCGCCCAGATATGTGCCAGCTCGGATGTCCATTGTCGTCAAGGAGGCTTCAAGGATGGTTGCTGAAAGATAAACATAAGTGCATGCATGAAGGTGGATGAGCACATATGTACGAGGTATGGAAGACGTGACTTACAAATAAGGTTTCGCGTTCATTTCAATAATCTCATCATTGAAAATCGCTTGATATTCATCATGAAATCCATCGATAAGCAACTCCTTCCGCAACGGCCCAGAGGTCTGAAGAACTCCCAACAGACTTGCATAAGAGAGATTCAGAGCTGGGAAATTTTTCGGCATAATAAAACGGGAATGAAAAGCTCAGCGCTCAGTCGTCGTTAATGAAAGGACCTGAGATAGATATATTGTTATATATTTCCGTCGGTGATATTGGTCGACGAGGGAAACTTTTTTACTCACTTACGAAGAACTTCAGTGGCGCTACTAGTGTTTATTGTCCTCTATTCTTGGAAGATTTCATTCGAAGCTTGATTCCCAAAGAAATTGAATAATTTAATAGTTAGCAATAGAACAAAAAAAAAAGGCAATAAGTAGCACCAAGAAGATCCAGAGAGTTCAGAACTTACAACACATCATGGAATAAATAAACACTGGCTTTCAACCAAGTCCCCGTGATTCAGGTGGAAGGATGTGGAGAAGAGAGAAGAGAAGACCGACTCGTAAGTATGCCCGAGATCAACTACCATCATCTCCTTTGCTAGGTTCTGGTGTTGCCGGGGAAGCGAACGAGAAATAAAAATATAAAAATATTCAGAATCAGAAATGTGTCCTTTGCAACCCCGGCCAGTTACTTAGGTGCGAGATGCCTCATTCCAGGAATCCGTATGACAAATCGATAACGCCCCCCACCGGGTTTACGATATGACAAAATCTGCCTATGACCAACAGAGTTGGGAGGTCAGAAGCGTTATATAGACGACAGGACAGAGCCACCACTCACCGACGTGTAAGGCCAGTGCAAGACCGTTTTTAGGCAAAAGCCAGGAAAAACGTACTTATACCGGCGAGATCTTGACGCAATCAAGCCTAACCATAGTAGGATGGGCGTCCTCCCGATAAGCAATATGTGGGCCTCAGTGCACATACTAAGTAGGTATCTGTCAATAAGAAAGCGGGGTGACAGTGGTCAAACAGGCAGTGGGTCGTACGGCACGGGGACCTGAGAGACCGAGCCTGGCCACAGGTCTTCGAGAGCTTTCACCCCAATTTTATTAACGAGAAATCCACTGCAAGTGCCATGCCCATTGCCCATGATGACTTGGGACGCCACCTCAGGCCTCAGGGCAGACCTTAACCTTAACCTCGAGAGAGCAATACCCCACGGTATAGAAGAATCGAAAGTGTGAGTCTTGGGCTCGTCCACATCTGAGAAAAAAAATGTGAAGCATAAGGAGATAAAAGTGAGCAAAGGTTCGAATAATTTAAATATCCTGACGATGAAGTAAATGGAATTCCCCGAAAGAGATCATGGATCCCCTGACATCCCGATAACCATCATGAGCAGAATGTGGTATGTATGTACGGGATGGCGCCAGAAAGAACATTGGGACTTACGATATGCATTTATCGTCCTGTGGATATACCGATGACTTCTGCACCTCCTTGGGGTTGACTGGCGAAGGGTCGGTCACAAATCGTCAAAAATTCCTGAAGCGTGTGATAAGAAGAGGGGCGAAATCCAATGCTAATGTCATGGGTGGTCAGCCTGAGGACAGCGAAGAAAGGATTTCAATTCAATTGGACATACCCGAGCGACCATGACCTACACAGGAAGTGTACTCCCCGCCCACAATGATCGATAAAAAGGTAATTATTTATCTTTACGTCTTCGCCAGTGCCCCCGATGAGTGATGGAATGATAGGATGGCGCCGCGCGTTTTCAAGTCCGTCGTTGAGAGGTTTACGCAAAAGAACCTGAAGGGTCGACCAACGCCCCGAGCAAGTCGTCAAAACTGGCGCAATCCATAGCCGCTCAAAACCCGCAGCCAAACGAAGTGATCAAGAATTGGGGAAAGTATGACCATGGAATGTGCCTCCAAAGAAAAAATCCAAAATGATTTCACTGTCACCGCGACACAGGTATCAAGATGTCTCGTAGGGTGTGGACATCGGAAGGGAGCACTTGGAGAAAAACAGGGCATCTCAATTGAATGCCTCAGTGGTTGATACCCACGACCCACAAGTGAGTCGGCGTATCACCGTGGATACGTCGTCGCAATACATGGAATGGTGTTGTTGGGTACGCCAGAGCAACCTTTGCCTGACCTGGAGGGTCGCCATTTCCTTCAAACAAACGCCCCAATATGTAATGGGGGAAGCTACATTCCGAACCATCCACGACGATTGAGTCCATCTCCGATGTTTTGAATATCCGAGATTCGGGTGTGGATAAAGATATTGTATCTCCACAGTCCGCACCCACAAACATCTGCGCCCGGTGCATCCACAAAATCCAGGACGTGCATGAAACAGTTGGGATGTATGTACATACGCATGCACGGAACCACAATAACAAATTGTTTGATGATTGGAACGTAGGGATTCAGGTTCAGAACCCCCACTCCGAGTCTTGAGGGCATGGTTGTGGGCTTGAGCTCCGAGTCCAGTCGGATGGCGTCGTTGGATCTGGGCGTTATCTATCTTGAACTAGCGATGATTTCTCGAGGGATTACAGCTTAGCGTAGCGCCCAGTGTAATGTGTGTTCAAGATCCGTTTCTGAGGGGGTAATTGGATAAAACCCGACCTATGGGCCAGGAAAACCTCCGACAATCGACATCGTTGGTGACGATGACCTGGGTTGCGGGTGTCGTATTTGAAATCTCCCATTGTTTCGGACGTTCAAGTGTATCATTCTTTGCACATAGTCTCTTTTTGAGTGCTTCTCGGGTTGTCAAGGCAAGTGGATGTTGGGAGTTCGTGAACAAAATGCAAGAGAGCGATGGCGCCGGTTGAAACCTCCTCCAATAAATCACGTGAGGGTGCGGACCGTCAAATCCCGGGGATAATACTAGGGGTGAAATAGGGGTCGTCTGAAATTGGACTGCCTTTGGGAAATCTAGGCGCTTATAATTATACTCTTCCTTCGGTCTCATGAAGCAATGTTCAAGTAAGGAGTTAGTATCGTGCATTTTGGTATGTACGCATCTTTGAGTCCACCGTTGGAAGGTGATGATCTCTCAATATTTCATCATGGATATCAGTCACGAGACAGCCTGAAGTCCTGAAGTCTGAAGATTTGGAGGTCGAAGACACATACTATATGAACATAGCGAGTAGATTCTATGCAAGCTTAGGTAGTGAGGCGACTTGGGTTGAGACACGGTCAGCCACCACCACCAAATCTGTTGCCAGCCAGATTGTCCTTATTTTTGCCGGCCGATCTATCCCATCCATAGAAATAACTTCAGTCCCCAAGAGCAGAAGGACTATACTTGACACAATTTTATTTGAAACGGAATGCCGTCGTAATTTAGGAATCCTAGAGATGTTAGACATGGATTATGATAGATAACATAGATAATGAACGCGTCGATCACACGTCGCTCCAGGGTCGCAAAACCTCGACCTTGCCGTCATCACGATGACTATCCGTCTGAAAATAGATCGACACTATTTGGCTGTTGGTTGGGTGCAGGCAAAGCGGCACGTTGACCTGCGGTCGGTGCTCTTGGGCCTAGAATTTTTTGAAGATCCTGATGCGCATGATGCGCAGCACTTCAAGTTACAGCCTTCAATTTTCTTCGCCTTGAGTCTGCCATTTTATTATTCAAAGCTGTACCTTGCGGGCAGCAGGCCAGTGGCCCATAGCATGATATCCGCAGCACTACCTTTAACCGAATGTCATTCGGAGAAGATGTGGCCTTGCCGCGATGGCGGTCCATGCTGTCTGTTAATTTCATTGAGTTAGCCACGAGACATGAGGCCAGTGGCTGGCCTCAGGCTGTTCTATTTTACTTTGCGATGATAGACCAGTCCAGTATCATGGCAACATATCAATAAGTGCTCGTCTCATGCTAAGTATGTCTGCGATTTTAAGGCGCCTATGGGACGGAAACTGGAAGAATGGGCCCACTGAAAGATAAGATTAGACCGAAAGTAATTCGGTTCATGGTAAATTTAGCTCAGAGTGAGGTTTCGTGAATTAGTGTCGCAACGGCCCCGAATAACCAAACACCCCATACAACAGGCGCCTGCGTCTCTCATGTATTCATTCAACGGTCGACGACCATTGAAAATGATCAACAGACGATATAAAGCCAATGCTTTGGCCTCCGTCGTCGGTGAGAATGGTATTTAAAATTGAGCGCCCGCTCCGAAGACGTATTCGGCAGGTCTCGGCAAGGCTTATGCATCAAACATTTAATCAAAATGTCAGGGCAATCTCTGACAGAGTCTATTTAAAAACTTTTATTGATAAACGTTCTTGTCTTTCATCGTGCTGCGCTGGAGAAGGATCGCCCTTTCTTATGCCCAAACCTATACACCGTCGACCTCAATTTCGGGAATACACAACAGCCAGCCCAACGTTTAACGTCATCTCTTTGACGGCTCTGTGTTGCCGGGGCTGACTACGGAGCCGTTGTCTGGACTCTTGAAAGGTGTGCGGACCTGTCAGAATTACATATAATACAACACGACATAAGCTCGATCCCGAGTTTCAGTATTGATTGATTCACGGGCGTCCTCTTCCTTGCTTACCGCCATTCTCTTGCCGGGTGTTCACCGATGTCGAGGAATCCAAGACCTTTCATGTCTCTCTGCTCTTCGCAGCCACTGCTAACATTCGGGTTGTACTTCTTGGTGGCCAACCTTCTTTCACGATGCATGGTGCTAAGTGCGAACGCCCACGTTGCCGCATGGACAAAAGGTACGTTTCATGCCACATTCTCCGTCTCCAGAACTCGGTGCTGATAGTCTGGTCTTGGCCTCCAGGAATGTACTGTCTCAACGGAACCAAACCTGGTGTGAACGATCAAAACACGAATGACGCCGTCCAGCCTCTATACATGGTGGGTACACTCGAGTCATAGTCTTCTATAAATCATTGATATCTTCTCTTCTTTACAGCTGAACAAAACCGACTGGTGGTTTCATCATTCCAACAAAGTAAGCAATCCGATCGATCGCGTTCACACTCGGTGTTCATTATCTCTGCAGTGCGATTTGTTCCCGCCCGCACCAGGAGATTTCCTTGAACTGTATGTTCTTAGAAGAGAAGCTTCCTCTTCTTGTATACTTCTTGAACACATCCACTCACTACCAGCTCCAGCCCTGCCAACGGAGAATTCACCGTCGAACACGCGGTCAATCGCGCGTTCACCACACTTTCAAATTATGGCGGGTCCAACATTGCCGCCTTTGGCGATGGTCAAGATCATCCCGGCCTCGGAACGACTCTCGACGGGAAGGTGACTTTAGACGGGTGTATTACGGATCCAAACAGTTCGTCGTCTTCTCATTCCACTGAGGAAAATAAAAAAACGAACGGAAATATCCTGAAATTCTTCTTTTTCTAAAGTACACACCCAGAACCAAAGCATGGCGGCCGGGACTATCTTCGCGATTTCCTACAATTCGGATTTGAGCCAAGTGACGGAAGAGAATCTGGTTGTCTTTACCGTGTTGTATAAGTGCGTTTTTTGGATCGAGATTTTTTTGTTTTTTTTTTTTTTTTGTGCGTGCTTGACGCGAGAACATTTTGATTAGTACACCATGGAAGCGATTGGCAACATACCAAGTCCCTGATCTTCCTGCATGCCCGGACGCTGGCTGTATATGTTCGGTGAGTCCTCGTTTTTTTACATACTTCATGGAGGCCACCAATTGATATCATTTTTTTTTTCAAGTGGGGCTGGGTAATTTTTTTCAACATCTAAATCTGCCATGTTCGATACTGATTCTGTTTTTCTACTTTTTATAGGTCGCAAATGGTTGTGGCATACCCAATATGTACATGCTTCCATATCGCTGTCGCGTTACCGGCAACACAGGTTCAGCCGCAGTTGGTCCTGGTGTCCCTCCAGTATGGTGTGAAGATGACCGAACAAAATGCGTTCAAGGTCCCAAACAGGTTCGTCCTTCTTCTTCCGGTAACATGTATCACAAGAGGGAAAATAACACCCCCTTCCGGATAAATTTCGTCTAATTGAACCCTTTTTCGGATTAGATGGTCTTTTGGAATCAACTCGAAGGCAATAATGTGAACGTTGATGGATACGACCTTGCCGGAGAACCTAAATCGCCCACCTACAATGCGAAGATGGGGTTCTCGGATGGTAAGTCACCCAGGATTTTTTTTTTCTGTTCTATACATACGCCTTTCGTGTTTTACTAAAAAAAATCACGTCGTTAGGTGCCCAGAACGATATTTTCTTGAGCCCTGGAACGGCATCGACGACTTCGATCTCTCCCGCAGGGACACCGACGTTATCTCCAGCATCTTCTGGTTCTCCAACATCATCTGGATCATCGATACATGTCTCATCCGCCTATGTCGCGGTCTTGGGACTGCCTCTTGGTCTTTTCTTATCCTCGTGGAGTCTGCCTCTATGAGTCACCTTCGGTCCAAGTAAAAAAAAATTATCAAGCATCACGGTTACTATTAGGCGATCGCAGCCAGTTTGCTATAGCCTTTCACGCCCCTCCTGCACGAGTATGTACAGTAACATCTCCTTTTTTTTTCCGGTTCCCATTGGTGAAGACAGCCTTGGACTTAGATAAAAATCTTCATCTGTGCGCAATGTTCTTGTATTTAACGTACCCTTGGTGCACTTGCACTTTTCGTCTTTCTATCTAATGTTGCCATCTTTGTGCCCTTTTTTTTGTGAAGTCGTATGTATATTATCTTGCGTCCTCTGCCCATCATCTTCATCTTCCTTTCCCGCTCCCAGTGTGCCCCCACCACCTCTATCAAACCTTCTTGCTATCCTACATACAGCATGTACCTTCTCTCCCCTAGATATACTAGTCCATGAAAAAGAACAATTGTAAAGTTAACCCCATATCGCCATTCTCTTTATCCTCTCTCTCTTTAGGCTCTTCAAGTGTCTGCTCGAGGACTCATGACACTCACTCACTCACTTACCTACTTATTGGTTGGTGCCCTGAATCTTCCCTTCGAATTCGAATTCCTTCTCCTTACTTACCCATGTCGCATAATCTCGGACACCTTCCACCTTCTCGGCGACATCAATTATCGATGTCGAGTCCGACGACCTTATTTTACATCTCCCACACGACTTTTGAGACTTTTGCCCCTCGTGCTCGTGCCCCAATCTACTTAATCTGACGTTTCTTTTTGTGTGCTAATTTTGGGTCTGAGGATACCCTAAATAGAGAACAAAGGCAAAGGCAAACGCGTGCATATGATAATGAAAGTTGATGATGATGATGATGACGAAAAAAGGTGTCCAAACCCGTAGTTTGGTTTCTCGTTTGCCAATTCCTGAGTCAAGACTCGACATCTCAACCTCCTCCGAGGTTCAATTTTGAGTTTGACCTGGGATGTGCATGTGAATAGGCATCGATTGTTCTCACTCGATGACAGCAGCAGCAGCAGCATTTTGAACAATAAGCAACGTTCTGAGGTTGGATGATGGGCGACTAGTAGGCCAAGCAATAAGTTCAACTCGGCTCACGACCTCGCATCAACGATGTACAATGCGATGTCGCGCTCAGCTTCGATCCGGCACGCGACGTAACCTTCAATTATCAATAAATGCGGACGAAGAAGGGAGCCCCCCTCTTCCTCCAGCCTCCTCCTCGGACGCGAGTAATACACATGTTTTGTCAATTGTCCTTGCCATGATGATGATGATGGTTCATGACGGGGATCATCTGTCCGACGTCGAGAGCTTGATTCAAGTCAAAAAAGCAATCCCGTTTCGGGAGCATGGCCTGGGGGGATTTCCAAAATACTGTATCGCCATTTCGCCATCTTGTGGGACCGTCATCATCTGCGAAGAGAGTGGATCATGAAGAATCAAGATAGAAAGAAGGTGATGTTGCATGTTGCTGTTGTCTTGCTGAGGTACAATGGAAGACCCACGATAGGTCATCGCGGAATCCATGTGATATTGGAGAAAAAAAAAGTTAATTGAAGGTTTGTATGTGACACTTTGGACCTCTGGAGCCCACTGCATGTTTCGTACGGTTGATCAACAACTCAGTTGGACATTTTGAGGGGATGTGATCTATAAGTAAGTACTGATAACAATTGAAATGACAAGGCCCCGCATGCCTGTGATATGGGTTGATTATATGTATAGCAGAAGGTTTACGCATCATCTTGAACGATATCCGGGTCATATACAATCTTTGCCGGACTTCTAAGAATGATGAAGATATAGATTAGAAGGCTTCACGAGACCGGTCTGAGGAATAAACATGCCTTTTTTCAACCCCCTAGAGAGAAAAAGTCATCGAACATGATGAGAGACATCAAATGATTAATATATTTTTCAAAAGGCATCATAGTAATTAAATGACGTACGTTTTCCATCCAAGCAACTTGAGCTTTCATCTCTGTCAGTCCGAAGTGAAGTACAATATCATAATAAACGCGGTAATACGTTTCTCCCTTCTGAAAGTTTGTCATCGGGGTCAGAGGGAGATGCGACAAGTCAGTGACGATGTTGCATAGTTGCGTATAATTGCCTGGAAGTCTTTCAGTCAATCACAGAAAAGGCTTATGGAGAGTGTCAACTGACTGGTATCGATGTCTTTCCACCTCGGCGTTGCGTTTGTCCCTCGATAACACCACACAGGCGAAGCGACAGCGTCGAAATCAGACTTCAGAGCCGATTCTCGATGGAACGAATAGCGAAACTCTTTTGTCTCCAAGACTTGGGTGTTCTGCAAAAAAAAAAAAAAAAGAATAAGAAATCTCTTCCCCGACGGGAGAAAAAATTAACAAATGGACACACCTTTGGCAGGATTACAGCAAAGAAATGGTTGACCATCACAGCTCCAGAATTGAAGGTGACTTTATCTGCAGATCTTGCACGATGCTCGGGATTCTTCGAGTCGAAGGGTATCGCGCAGAAACTCCCGTAAGTAATTTTCGATACGCGAGAACGAACGAAATGGTCGAGGTAAAACGAAATGGCACCATCTGACACCGCTTTGTTACTGAAAAGACGGTCAGTACAACTTGTTTAAAAAAAGAAATTTAGAGAAACTGACACATGGTTTTCAGGTCGTATTACGTTCGAGCCAAGTTTCTGCAAAGGCGTAAAGACGCTATTGAAAAGCCAATCGCTTGCGGCAAATCCACCGACAAGGACAACGTGCTGCGTAAATTTCTGACGTTAGGTGGCCTGTGTCTGTAGTCGAGTACAGAAAGACAATGTACCGAAATTTTGCTATGAGAGTTGTTTTTTTGACTGACTACCGCAGAAACAATGCATTTGACGGAAGGTTCGAAGAATTGCGCGACGTCAGATCTGTTTGAGGAGGGAAAGAAAAGGTCGATGTGTGTTCGAGATATATGGTTCGATGACTTTACCCAGGCAGTCTCAGTTGACCCAAGCGAATGTTACATTGAGGGTCATTGTCCCTGGTGGAACCGAATTTGATGTATTGGGGTTCATCTTCGTTCCTGAATCGAGGTTTCGTCGTCTTGTCAAAGCAGCGGATGATATGGTCCAAGTCATCGATGAAGTCAGATTCTTCAAGGAAAGCTGGAACGGCAAGGTTCAATGCGAAGAAGAGAAGAAAGGTAAAGAAACATACCCTGAAGGTAAACTCGAGCGTGAATGCTAACAAAGACAGATCCATGGAAATGACCTTTTGAAAAGAGGAATCAGTAAAATGCTTCTCCACAAAACATGCACAAGAAGGCATGGAAGCTGACATTGAGGCGGGGCGATTTCTTCATACGCGTTGATCGATGCATTCGTGCTACTATAGCTACTAACATCGACAGTTCCCCCTCCAGCATCGACGATCACAATCCCTTCACCTCTCTATGACAGAAATGAGGACGACATAGTTCCTAACAGAAGATCGCGACTCGCCTTGATAGCATCTGACAAAACACCGTTCTGGATCGCAAAGTGAAGACTAGCCTCCCCTTCGGTCACAAAAGAGACTCTTGCATGTCCTACGACGTTGTCAGGGATAAGACCCGCCACAACAGCCGCTTTCCGCATCTGAGATTGTTCTTTTCCTTCCCATCCATTAGGATGTGAAAGAACGAAGTCGATGTCGCCCTTGACAGAGTCCCATAATGCGGGCCCATTGGCATGTGTATCTTTGATGTAACTCTCAGCACATTCCAAGAGATAACGAAGGAAATCAGCGAAGACTTCGATCACGGTTTTGTTCAAAGGAAGTGGAGGGATTTGATCTGTGAGGTGCTTTCCTGCACCGATCTTTGAACGTAAGTGTAGTTTGAACCTGAGATAGCCTACAGTTTAGAGTTGAAAGGAGATGAATAGGAACCTGAAAGACTCACCACTCTGCTTTCACCCAGTTTCCATCCTCCGCTGCTTCGAAAATACCTTCACGAGTCGCTTCTGCCCCAACTGCCCGAACCTTCCCATCTGGATCATAATAAATGATGGTGGGGATCTTCGACGCCCCACTGATGAGTTCGTGGGCAGGAAACCTAGACAGGTTCGATCTTTGAGCAACAACAAATGAGAGAAATCCAACCACTAAACCTTGTAACTCCTTTGATTTGCGGTACTTGGCCAGGATCGAGTACACTGACAATCGATTGTTAGTTAAATATACAGGGACTACCACCAGCTATATCGCGTATATTGCGTACCTATAAGAAATTCCACTGAAGGTGGTACCGATATCGAACGCGAGGACAAGACGACGGCGAGTCCCTTTATATTGAGAGCGAGTTGACATTCTTGCTGTGGTGGTAGTTGAAAGAAAAGATGCCCGCAAGGCTTTCACGAATTGGGCGCCTATAATGCACGAGTTCTCCCATCTATTGATAGATAATCAGCAGGTCTTCTCATTCGGCACAGCATTCTCGGGCTGTCCCAGGCAGGGTGCCTTTCTCCAATAAAGTTGGACAGGGACTTTGAAGACTGTCTCCAAGAAGGCTTTTATTTTTAACAAAATTACACCCCTACAGAAACTATTCAAATTTACAATCATGTTAGCGTACTGCGTCTGAATTCCAAGTTGAAAAGCCACGTACCTTCACATTCAATTGTCCCGCAGGTCAACCGCTTCAGACCTATCGCTGTTGTCACTCAGAGAAAGGCTGTGTCCTGTAACTGGATATTTGAAATCTTGCTCATTGAGATGAAATAAAGATTTTCTAAAGCCAAAATAAAGCGGTTGAGCGGGGAACTTGAAATTCCAATTTATAGACGTGTTGGTGAGAGAGAAAGACCAGAGAAAAGGGGCCTTCCGCCTCCCACCTACGTGGCGCTCAAACCAACCTCCAACCAACCCTCCCCCACTTCCAATTAACCGTTCTACTTCCTCACGCTCAAAACGTCAAAAAACAACAACTCTCACTCGTATTTCCAAACTCTCAGACCCCCACCACGAACGAATTGATCCTTACCTGTACCCCCCCTGGCGACGCACCCCTTCTTCTTACCATGGCAGACTGATTATTAATCCTTGTAAACCTTCTTTAGATACCGACTTTATTCTACAAGAACACAAGAATCTTTTACAAGAATTACAAAATAGAGAAGATTCCCTCGTTGTGTACTCAGATGGATCACTCATCAAACACAAGCTCGGATTCACGAGGACCGGAGGATCTGCCGTTGGTTTTCACCAAAACCGAGAAATCTTCGCGACCCAAATGGGACTCGGAGGGTTTGCGGAAGTTTACGATGGCGAAATGGCTGGCCTCATGATGGCTGCCACTCAAGCAACCAACTATGCCCAGACCCATAACCATATCAAACATATTCACTTTTTCGCAGACAACTCAGCTGCCATTACCTCCATTTTTGACCCCAAACCAAGATCGGCACAAACCTATGCTCACACTTTCCACACCAAAGTTTGCCAATTTCTCGACACGCACCAAGACTCCACAATACATATATCCTGGTGCCCAGGCCATGCAAACATTCCAGGAAATGAGAGAGCAGATGCCCTCGCCAAAGAAGCCACCAAAATGGCATGCAATACTCCATTCGTCGTCACACGCGCAAACGCCATCAGACGTGCCAAAGCCCAAACTCTCAAATCATGGAAGCGAGAGTGGTCAATCACCCCAAAGACCGGCGGCTTTGCACCAGCCAATCGCTTCCCTCCATCCCTCAAATTCCCGACACCCACATACCAACTCATTCAAAATTTAAAGAAATCTCGCGAACTCTTCGGCAGAATGGTTCAATGTCGAACAAATCACGCCTACACTGGGAAATTTCGCCAGCGCTTCAACCTCGAAGGAGATATCTGCTGTCCTTGCGGGGAAGCAGAGGTCGAAACCCGAGAGCACATCCTATGTGAATGTCCTAGATATTCTCGCGCCCGCCCAATCTTACAAGAAGCATCAAGAGATATAGCTCTACCAGAGATTTTAGGCACCACACAGGGCCTAAAAGCCCTTGCACATTTTTTACAAATATCAGGTGCATTTACACGATCAGGAGGCGAAATTCATATCCCCAAACCCCCGCTCTTCGACAACGAACCAGTACCGAACCCCGACGACGATGAGCCTGATGATCCGTGACCCATCCAAGGACCACTCGAGGTCACCCTACCTATACATAACATCCAAATACCGCTCTTCGTAGATTTCTGTTTAAACACATCCACTGCATTCCCTTTTTTCTTTTCCTTTTTTCGCTTTTCTCTTATGTCTCGTATACCATATAACTCAGAGTCTAGTAAGCTATATCCCGACTCTCACCAATTCCAAATAGTTTACCAAACCCTTCACACACTTATATACCTGTAGATAAACACTATGCGTCGCCAGGGCTTTCACACCCAATACTAGTAGCTAATGTAGAGTAGGATGGTGTAGTTCCACACCCGTGCGTCTTAGTACCTCGTTTACTTGTAGCACGATAATAAACAGAATTCAAAGCAAAAGGGGCCTTCCCGATTCGGAACAACAATAACGATGCCGGGCCGCTGTGCAAGAGCTTTGCCAATCTTTCTCTCCAGATCCACCATGTCCTTGAAGAATGAAGAGGTAGATTTACAGGCAGAAAGCCTTACCTACACAAAGGTTGTCTCTCCCATATCCTTACTTCATACCGATATTCTTCTGGCAATATTTCAGATCAACGCAGACATGGACACAGATGATGAGAATTGTCGAGCAATCAATACCACTCGACATTCGTCCCAGGTTTCTTCTCTTTGGAGGGGTATCATCATAGATTCCCCAGTACTATGGGCTAACCTCATAGACCTTCGCTTCTTACACCAAACTGGGAGTTGGTGGAGAGAAGAGGTCATCCTGCGAACCCAACAATCCCCACTATACGTCAAAGGGCTTATCTCTTTCCGAAGGATCCACCTCTACCCCAGACCGTGGTGGCTGGATTTCCTGAATGTAGTCTGGCCAAGAATTCGTAAGCTCGATCTCGAAGTACGATACGACACAGCTGTAGGTGGCCCCACGGACCCAGCATACTTCAATGTCTCCGTTGGACTTTCTTTTTTGTCGCGGCCCGCCCCAGCATTGGAGTCCTTTTGTATGAAATTGGAATCCGCTTTAGAACCTCTGGAGGATAGGCCCAGCCTGCTCTTCGACAATCATGCCCCTCAGCTTCGGGTCTTTACACTTGAAAATGCCCCATTTTCGGATAAATACGATTGGTTATCGCAGCTACGGAACCTCCACATATACAGAGGCGACGGAGAAATACTCACATCGGTTGATGTGTTATATGAGATCCTTTCGCGGATGCCCCTCCTTGAATCCTTATACATCGATGATATCATCTCCAGCCCAGAGATCTCTTCCGGTCGGGTTCCGATCCACCTTCCACAATTGAGATTCATTCAATTTCGGAGCATAATCCCTCGAGTAATCGAGCCAGAGGATCGACAACCACCCGAAAGAACACCCATCTGGCCTTTGCTGAACCACATTGTTCCGCGAATAGGCTGTTCGCTCCGATTATTCCTTGGATTTTTATCATCTGATGACATTGATTATTCAATCCTCGTTCGCCTCGCCAAGAACTACTTTCAAGTCAATCCCCCAACATATCTTTTCCTTGAAAGTGACAGACACTGGTTCGGACTCTGGACAAGCAGAAATGTCGAATTCCAGCTTTTGGACGAGTTGTTCCCCGAAATGCCATTTTTCGACCTGATCGTCGACTACACCGTCCAAGGCCATTCACCCTACGTTGAGCAGAGGATCTATCAACTGTACAAGGAACTCCTTGTTCTATCTTTTCCTCAAGTCGCTGAGCTACAGCTTATGGTTCGCACCGCTCACGGAGCGTTCTTTACAGATCAAAAGTTCCTACAATTCTTGTCCTCGTTCACAGGTCTCAAAAAACTGGTGACCATACCCGAAACACTTTTCCACCTTTATAGTTCTCAAATCGACGGCGCTCTTACCCTATTTCCATCCCTCGATATCCTGGAAATCACCGTGGAAGAAGTACTTCCAGACGAACCACCTCCCGAAAATTCCCTTCTGGCGAGTCTCGTTCCGTTTCTCCAACTTCGGAGGGACTTAGGCCTACCGATATCGACGTTCAAATATTGCAGTGAGCCTGATTTGAAATTATTTCATCTGGAGGACCTTGGCTCGCTCGAAACCATCACAGGCCTTAAGGTCATCTGGGAGTTGAAGCCTCACATCGGAACTGGAGAGTATATATGTGGGAGCGGAAATGGGGAAACACTCGACTTTGCGAAAGCGTATGCCAATGCACGGCCTCAGGCTCGGGACCGAATGAGACGACGTTTTAACGTCTTGATTCCATGATACCTGACACCGCTGTGCCACTGGCTTTTATCCGCGACGAGGGCTGGCTTTCGATGGAAGCCTCAGCGACAGGTACGTCAGTAGCAATCTGTACTATGATATCCAAGTTACATAATACAGAATACATGAATCTAGTATTGATAAAGTTTACACGAGCAATACACATAGGAGCAAAAGTCCAGAATTGTACAATACATCGTTTCCCAAAACATACAAAAGTCATAGAATTTCCGCCGGCCCTTCGAGAAACGTAGACATCTTCTTTCTTTCCTGGTTCTGTATCTTCACTATCGTTGCGCGTTTTAGACTGGAATTAGGACCTCAGATCGTGCATCTTTGGCGTGTTGAGGTGCGCCCTCTGTATCCAGACGTACCGTATCTTTGCCGTATCTCAACCTGCCCTGCCAGTCAACTGCCAGTGAGAACTGAAAGAATAGGAGTCCATACCATATTTGTAAATAATATCCTAAAATAGGATTTTCAAAACAACTGACAACACCGCAGCGCCGCTTTCAAAAATATTGTGTGACTTCATGTTTTTCTTCATTATGATTGTCCTCGTTTTCAGCTCGCAAGGAAATAGCTATTAGTGTTAGGGTTGTCAAAGACCGTGTTTTGATTTTCGGACAAAGGAGGAAATTAAAAAATTAAAGTGAAGCAGGTTTGCGTAACGGTGTTGAAGATGTTCATATAATTACAAATGTTGTGATGGAATCTGGAACAAATATTTTACTAGCATCGTTGTCGGTTTCTTCAAGAGTCGTCAGCGTTCCTCCTACAAGTCCGTGTCATATGGTTCATAGAAAATCTCTGCTGGTCCCCTATTAAATAACATTATATCATTTCGTTGCATCAAATTAGACTGAGAATAAGTACCTTTTTTCAACACCCTGTAAGTAAATGAAGTTAACGATGATATGAAATGAGATGACTAGTGGAGATCACGCACCTGCTCCTTCCAAGCGATCTGAACCTTCATCTCTGTGAGGCCAAAGGAGAGTACAAAGTCAAAATCAAGCCGGTAATAAATTTTACCGCCTAGACCCATCATTGGCATCAAAGGGAGATGTGATAGGTTGGTGACGATTTCACACAACTGGGTATAATTATCTGCACAATTTTATCCATTAAAAAATGTGATTCGACGATAGCATTGACAAACCAGGGTCGGTGTCCTGCCACTGGTGATGAGGTTTTGTGCCTCGATAACACCACAACTTCAGAGACAGAGCCTTCAACTGTGAAATCTGATTGACCTCTTGAACGAAGGGACAACGAAACTCTGTCGTCTCCGAGACTTGTGTGTTCTGCAAGAAATGTGAGTAATTCGGACCGTAAAAGAGGATCTGAACGAGACATTGCACCTTGGAGACCAACTCATGAAAGAAGTGGTCGATCGCCAGAGCTCCTGAAGCCTTAATATATCTGTCTTTGTATCTCGCAATGTGTTCTGGATCAGCCAGATTGAAGGGGATTCCACACATGGTGCCATATGCAACCTTCGATACACGAGACCGAACGAAATGATCCAGATAGAACGAGATGGCACCATCTGAGACGGCTTTATTCCTAAAAGAGAGTGTGATTCAAAAATCTAGTGAAAAGTAGAGTTGAACTAACACATGGTTTTCAGGTCGTAAGACGTTTAATCCGACCTTTTCCAAAGGTGTCAGAACACTGTTGAAGAGCCAGTCACTAGCTGCAAAACCGCCAACGAGGACCACGTGCTATGTTAACTAGGTTGGATTATCTTGAGATATTGCTGAAAATAGAAAAGACTGACCGCTATTTTGCTATGAGAGTTGTTCTTTTGGTCGAGGACCGCCGATATGATACACTTGACGGATGGTTCGAAGAACAGTGCGACATCAGAGCTGGTTGACAAGCGGGGGTATTAGTGTGACATAGGGGGGACAATCGGATGATTAAAATCACCCTTGTAATTTCAATTGGCCTAAGCGAATGTTGTATTGACGATCGTTATCCCTAGTGGAGCCAAACTTGATATACTGAGGAGATTCTGCGTTCCTGAAACGTGGTTTGGTCATCTTGTTGAAGCAGCGGACAATGTGGTCCAGGTCATCTATGTAGTCGGATTCTTGAAGAAACGCTGGAGAGTAAGGTTGAATCTCAGAGTTCAAAAATTAGGAGGGCGTTGCCAAACCTTCGAGAAACACCCGCGCATGTATGTCGACAAATACAGATCCATGAAAATGACCTTTCAATGATCCAGTGAGTCACGTATCACAGTGGTGCAGCATCTGGAACCCAGGAGCTCACATTGGGGGGGAGCAATTTCTTCATACGACTCGGTCGCAGAGTTAACAGGGCTAGTATAGCTGCTAACATCAATGGTTCCACCTCCGGCGTCCACGATCACAATACCTTCACCTTTCTAAATCGAAGAGTTCAATTTCTAGTCCTTTGAAAGTAATTATCGAGACCGACCTTCATTGAAGCTGACAGAACACTGTTCTGTATTGCAAAGTGAAGACTCGCTTCTCCTTCAGTCACAAAGGATACTCTTGCGTGTCCTGCGACAGTGTCTGGGATAAGATCTGCCATTACAGCTGCTTTACGCATCTGAGCCTGTTCCTTCCCTTCCCAACCATTAGGATGCGAAAGAACGAAGTCGATGTCGTCCTTGACGGAGTCCCACAATTCAGGCCCGTTGGCGTGGGTATCTTTGATGTAAATTGCTGCACACTTCAAGAGGTAACGGAGGAAATCAGCGAAGACTTCGATCACGGTTTTGTTCAAAGGAAGAGGGGGTATTTGGTCTGTGAGGTTCTTTCCGGCGCCGATCTTTGAGCGTAAGTGTAGTTTAAACCTGGGATAGCCCGTATTTGGGAATTGAAATATGTTGGGTGGAAACATGAAAGACTGACCATTCTGCTTTGACCCAATCTCCATCCTCTGCCGCCTCAAACACATCTTCATATATGGCCTCTGCACCAACTGCACGGACTTCTCCTTCTTGATCGTAATATATTATGGTGGGTATCTTTGAAGCCCCACTGATGAGCTCGTTTCCAGGATATCTGAGCGCAAATCGATTACGAGGTAAAGAAGATACATTGCTTGCATGAACTGACCTGGTAACACCTTTGATTTCTGGTACCTGACCAGGATCGAGCACACTACAACATATCTGTGAATGGTTTGTTCTAACTGCTAGAAGTCACAATGCTTCATACCTATATGAGATTCCGCTGAATGTGGTCCCGACGTCAAAGGCGAGGACAAGGCGGCGGCGAGTTCCTTGATATTTCGAGCGAGTAGACATCTTGGTTCACGGTCCTGGTTCAAGAATGAAGAAGGAAAGAAAGGCGCAGCCAGATCTCCTTTATCTAGGCGCCTATTCTACGGATTATGCCGTTCGATGCAGAGAATCAGGAATTCCTTTCATGCTCTCGAGTATACCATGTTGATCCGATGACCTCCATATTCCAACCCATCGGCAGCACCGTTCTGATTCAACGTAGCGCATTCCGAAGAGTGAATCTCCGGTTGCGAGAAAGACTGTGTTATTGATTGTTGAAAGCAAGCGTAGATTTGGGTTCGAGGTACGAGTTGAAAAGAGGATATTGGTGCAACCTACTCTTTTCGAAGTAAGGTTAGGGTTTGCCCCTAAAAAGGTAAACTAGTCACTTTTCGAATACTAGAGCTACGGCAGCGTGGAGGCTCAAAGTCAGCTCTTATGTGTTCTGTAAAAAAAGGTAAAGAGCACGAGAGACTCAGTTTGAAGTTCAGAACGGATTCTGGGAGATTGAGGTTGTGTAAGAGGTTCTTGGGAAGACATGGGGAAGACGATGATTTTGAAAAATTTGACATGCTCCGCTGCCCAGACGACGGAAGAAAGGAACGAAGCAGGCTGAAGTAGTAAGGAATCAAGATAAGTGTGGATTAACATGCAAGGATTGGGTGTAATGTAGGATATGTAGTTTAGTCGTTGTTATCATCCGGCTCGTAGACGATCTTTGCTGGTCCCCTTATAAATGGCACTATATCAGTATGTTTGTTCTACCCAATCGTATTGAGTGTATATACCTTTTTTCAGCACCCTGGATAAACGATATGAGACAAGACGATACAGGGTGCACTAGCTGAGGGATGACGTACATTCTCCTTCCAGGCTATTTGAGCCTTCATCTCGGTGAGTCCGAACTGAAGGACGACATCAAACTCAAGGTAGTAGTAAAATTTCCCATTGGATCCCTTCTTCGGGTTCAAAAGGAGATGCGATATGTCAGCATGAATGTCGCAAAGGAAAGTGTAATTATCTGGAAATATTCAGAAAATCGATGGAAATGACTTTCGTCATAAAACTGACGGACCAGTGTCAACATCCAGCCATGTAGGATTACGGTTTATTCCTCGATAACACCACACTCCGCAAGTGATGATTCGGGCTGCCGCTTGTTTGCCAACGCGAGCCCATTCTTGAGAAACACTATGGCGAAATTCCTTTGTCTCTAGAACTTGAGTATTCTACCAGAAAGTGAGTGGTCGTTTCAAGCTTATGAAGAGTTATAGGTAGGGAATCGCACCTTGGGAAGGATTGTACGAAAAACGCCGCTGATTCCAACATAACCTGAAGGCAATATTCTTTTATTTGCAATTCTTGCCAGGTGCTCCGGGTCAGTGTAATCGAAGGGAGGTACAACAAAGACGCCATATGTAACTTTCGATACACGGGAGCAGACAAAGTGATCAAGATAGAACGAAATTGCACCGTCGGATACGGCTTTGTTGCTAAAAGCAAAAGCATCAGTAAACCTGAGAGCAAGGTGGGCCCAAGGAAAACGAACATATGGTTTTCGGGTCGGAGTACGTTCAGGCCAAGTTTCTCCAATGGGGCAAGGACACTGGCAAAGAGCCAATCGCTGGCTGCAAACCCGCCAACAAGGACGACATGCTAGTAAGCCAATCAGTGGCAATCACATCATTAGTATAGTACCCGCAATTGCAAGGGTAATAAAACTTACTGCGATCTTGCTATGAGAGATGGCCCGTTGACTCAGTACTGCCGAGATGATACACTTGACTGAGGGCTCAAAGAATTGTGCGACGTCGGATCTGTTTAACCATCCGACAAAGTTCATTTTTCTTCAACAACGGAAGCAAGAGAACGCATACCCAGCTAATTTGAGTTGGCCCAAACGTATGTTGCATTGAGGATCATTATCCCTGGTAGTGCCAAATTGGATGTACTGAGGGGATTCCGCGTTCCTAAATCGTAATTTTGTTTTCTTGTCAAAACAGCCCACAATGCGGTCCAAGTCATCGATGTAGTTAGATTCTTCAAGTAAGGCTGTGAAAGAATATTGAGTACTACCGGTTGAGCAAACTGGGGAAAACCCACCCTTCAGGAAGGTTTTGGCGTGGAGATTGACGAATACGGACCCGTGAAAATGGCCTTCAGAAGTCAATGGATGAGATAAGGATACTACAATCAACAAACCCGATGAAAAAGAAACTCACACTGAGGAGGAGCGATCTCTTCATATGAATTGTTTGCAGCGTTCAAGGGGCTTGTATAGCTGCTAATGTCAATAGTACCCCCTCCAGCATCCACAATGACAATGCCTTGACCTTTCTATCTCAATGGTGGTGAGCGAGGATTGAGAAGTTGGTAGTAGTCTTGATACAGACCTTGACCGACGCTGATAAGACACTGTTCTGAACCGCAAAGTGGAGACTGGCCTCTCCTTCGGTCACAAAGGACACCCTTGCATGGCCCTCGGCAGTGGGAGGGATAAGACCTCCCAGCACGGCTGCTTTCCGCATTTTCCCCTGTTCTATCCCCTCCCATCCATTAGGATGTGAAAGGACAAAATGATGTCTCCCTTAACAGAATCCCATAATGCAGGTCCGTTAGCATGTGTCTCCCGAATGTAGCTACATGCACACTGAAGTAGATATCGCAAGAAATCGGCGAAGACGTCGATGACGGTCTTATTTAGAGGCAAGGGCGGAATGTCGTCCGTGAGGTTCTTTCCCGCACCAACCTTTGAGCGCAAATGTAGTTTGAACCTGAGATGCGTCAAAGTTTATCGATAAAAGAAGATAGAGAGACACCGACCATTCTGCCTTGACCCAATTCCCATCCTCTGCCTCTTCAAAGATTTCTTCGTGAGTTGCCTCGGCTCCAACAGCACGCACGTTCCCTGCTTGGTCGTAATATATAACGGTTGGTATCTTAGATGCCCCGCTGACGAACTCATTCCCAGGGAATCTGTGTACTCAATCATTAGCATCCACAGCTCGAGATCAGAGGTGATTTAATGACAGGCCTGGTAACACCCTTGATTTCTGGTACTTGTCCAGGATCAAGCACGCTGTGAACCACTTAGATTCAGACATCGATGCTTCAGCAATGGAGTACATACCTATAGGAGATTCCACTGTATGTGGTCCCGACGTCGAAGGCGAGGACAAGGCGGCGACGAGTTCCTTGATATTTCGAACGAGTCGACATTTTGCTTCCTCTTGGTTCAAGGTTGTGGGAGGAGGAAGAAAGAAAGAAAGGCACAGCCAGACTGCCTTTATCTGGGCGCCTATTTGACGGGTTATCCCGTTCGATGCAGAGAATCAGGGATTCCTTTCATCCTCGTGTTGTATCCCATGACCTCCAGATTAATTTATTTCAGCCCATGGCAGCACTGCACTGATTCAACCTAGTGCATACGTGGTAGTGGGTCTCCGGTTGCGATAAATACTGCAGTATTAAGTTTTGAAGGCGAGCGTAGAGTTTAAGAAACTGGGTTTGAGTTGAAAAGGTCGAGGCGCGACTTGTGCCAGTTGTGGTTTTATTTGCTCTTTTTGGAAGTAAGGTTAGGGGTTGCCCCTAAAAAAGTCACCCCCTTTCCGTCGGTTTTGTGAGGGAAATCATCAAGTCATTCGCCCTCCGATTTTTCTGCTTAAACTACAACAGCCTACGCTTACTCAAAGTCAATTTTAATGTACTCGGTCATCAAATTTAGATAAAGAGAAGAAAAAAAAAGGGAGAACCCGAGAAATGTGACCATCATGCTTAAAATCAGGACAAGTTCTGGACAGTCGAGGAGTAAGGACTCTAAAAAGAAATATTGTTACAAAATTATTACAAATGACGGTACAATAGCAGAGGCGGAGTTCACAAGGACTATATATGACAGAAAGGTTACTCGTCCATGTCCACGCTGGAATGCGGTTCATAAACAATCTTTGCAGGCCCTCTGAGAAACAGCGAGATAGTAGTAAGTATACATCCACCGGACGAATTTGAACGACTCTAGTCACCTTTTTTCAACACCCTATAAGAACGAGATTATCATTCATAAGCATAAATTACAATGCGCACTCGGGACGACGTACATTTTCTTTCCAAGCGACCTGAGCCTTCATCTCTGTGAGTCCAAATTGAAGGATGATATCATACTTAACCTCGTAGTAAGCTTTGTGACGCAAACCCATCAACAGTCTCGTGGGTATATGTGATAGGTCAGTGACGATGTCGCATAGCTGGGTGTATTTATCTGGAAAATTCAAATCGGAAATGGAATCGAAAGGAAATCGAGAGGTGAAAATGACAGACCAGGATCGATGTCTGTCCAAGTAGGTTTAACATGTGTCCCCCGATAGCACCATACTGTGGAGGACATGGCACTGAAACCGGATTTTTCGGGGTGCCTTTGAACCATTTCGAGACGAAATTCTTCTGTTTCGAGGATCTGTGTGTTCTAGACAGATGTATTAGGGATATACCTCAAAGAGAATAACTGATTTCCCACTTTGGGCAGGATCTCGAGAAAACGGTGGCTAATCATCGGAAATCCCGCATTAGAAATGTATTTGTATTCAAGTCTTGTTATATGGTCTGGATTAAGGCTATTGAAGGGAGCCGACCCGACGGTGCCATAAAAGACCTTCGATACACGAGAATGAACGAGGTGGTCCAGATAAAACGAGACAGCGCCATCTGATACAGCTTTATTGCTAAAAGAAAAGGGTTAGGAAGAATAAAAAGGATTGTCAACGTAGAAGGACAAACACATGGTTTTCCGGTCGAAGCACATTTAGGCCAAGCTTCTCCAACGGTGTAAGGACACTGTTGAACAGCCAATCACTGGCTGCAAATCCGCCAACGAGGACAACGTGCTAGTAAATCAATCACACTATTAGCACATTGTTGATTGTGGTTGCAAATGTAAGGAAGACTGACTGATATCTCGCTGTGAGACTGAGCCCGTTGGCTCATCACTGCTTCTATGACACACTTGACAGAAGGTTCGAAAAACTGCGCAACTTGAGAGCTAGGTTCACCAAGGAGAATTTTTTTTAAAAAAAGGTAAAAATGTAAACAAGAAATGCATACCCAGCTAATTTGAGTTGGCCCAAGCGTATGTTACATGTAGGATCGTTGTCCCTCGTGGAGCCAAATTTAATGTACTGGGGCGCTTCGACGTTTCTGAAGCGTAATTTCGTGGTCTTGTCAAAACAACGGACGATATGTTCCACATCATTGAGGAATTCCGATCCCTCGAGAAAGGCTGGGAGTTAATAGTAAGTAAGTCGAAGGTCTCAAGAAAGTGTTGATTCGAACCTTGGAGGAATTCCTGGGCGTGTACAGTAACAAAGAGAGATCCAAAAAAATGGCCTTCGCAGGTACGATATCAGAAAATCTGCAACGGAATGGGTCTAAGAAAATCTCACATTGGGGAGGAGCAATCTCTGCGTATGAATTGATCGCAGCGTCCACTGAGCTTGTGTAACTACTGACATCAATCGTCCCGCCCCCAGCATCGACAATAACTAACCCTTCGCCTCTCTAAGTTAGATGTATCTCAGATTAAATGCATTACGGAAAAAAAGAGAAAAAAAAATCCTCACCTTAATCGAAGCCAATAGAACGCTGTTCTGAATCGCAAAGTGGAGACTTGCCTCGCCTTCTGTTACAAACGACACTCTTGCATGACCAGCATCAGTATCTGGAATGATATCCGCTAACACAGCCGCCTTCCGCATCTGTGCCTGCTCCTTCCCTTCCCATCCATTAGGATGTGAGAGGACAAAGTCGATATCGTCCTTTACAGAGTCCCACAGGGCAGGCCCGTTGGCATGTGTATCCTTGACGTAACACGATGCACAGTGCAGGAGATAGCGAAGGAAATCGGCAAACACCTCGATGACGGTCTTATTCAGAGGCAAAGGTGGAATGTCGTCTGTGAGGTGTTTTCCGGCCCCAACTTTGGAACGTAGATGCAGTTTGAACCTGAGATAAAGTAAGTATAAAAGAAAGAACACTGAGAATAGAAAGCGGCACTGACCACTCTGCTTTGACCCAGTCCCCATCTTCTGCCTCCTCGAAGATTTGTTCATGAGTGGCCTCGGCCCCAACTGCTCGAACTTCGCCCGCTTGATCGTAATATATGATAGTTGGTATCTTCGACGCGCCGCTAATTAGTTCATTTCCGGGATATCTACGCGCGACATAGTGAGAAACGCGCAAATACAAGTTATCCTTAACGAACCTAGTTACACCCTTGATTTCTGGAACCTGGCCAGGATCGAGGACACTAAAACTACCATGAATTCTCCCGAAAGTCCCCAAGAAAGAGTTTGCTTACCTGTATGAGATACCGCTGTACGTTGTACCGACGTCAAACGCCAGAACGAGTCTGCGACCCGTTCCTTTATACTCGGAGCGAGTCGACATTCTGCGTTGTGGCATAGTTCGAAGGAGAGACACAGAGAGAGAGAGAGATGTTAGAACCACTGTCTCTTTGTTCCAGGTTTATATTCACGGATTATTCCGTTTATTGATGAATAAATCCCTTTCATGGTGGCCGATAAGTAGTCCTGGGCCTAACTCGTGGGCCCTTGGAAAAGAATGGCACGCGCCACTCAGATTTGAAAGTAACAGTCGCGAAGAGACTCGTCATGTCAACGTTGTATTAATATGCGCTGAGCACCAAGTAGGTCTTCCCCGAGTCATCTTCATCGTGAGCTTGGATTAGAAACTTGGAAACGTTGAGGAAACAGAGAGCCTCATATGAATTCGTGAAGAGATCGTGGTTGCAGTCCAAAATGTGTGACACAGCCACATTGCATCTTGTCCTTGAATTTCCACCACTGGCAAGCCCACAGGGCAAGCTCAACTTTCGGACGAGGTCTTATCCAAATCTTCTGCTGTACCTGTTTTTCAAAGAGGACATACGACTAGTATTGAGCTCAGGAAGGTTTTATTCATGTTGTCGAACAGGTGTTCGTCGTTAAGCAGGTGAATCTTGCAAACCACAATCATCATCGAGCTGAACTTATCGTCGCACCAAGCAGTAAATAAACGAAAGATAAATCGATAAACTAACAAGAAATGAAAGCGTCTGTTTCCACTACTCTGCACTACCATTGGTCGCAACAAGCCCAGAATACAGGACAACTTTAGGGCGTAGCAATACTTGCTCATGCCAATCACCCAACGTTCCCGAAACCTTTTCCGCTCGAACCAATCCGAGATCAGTTGTGCAGAGTATCGTTTCGCGACCGCCGTTTTCCGTCTTCTTCACCGCATCTGTTGCGACTGCATCTTCCATCGAGAACGGATCGTATTCTACGTCGGGTGCAATGTACAAGGCTTCCAGGTCGCAAGACGTCACTCCCTCGCCAATGTGCTTGTTCAGATCCTGAGCAAGCTTCATGACCCTCGAAATTTGACCAGAAAAGCTCGAGAGAACGCGATCGTGGACAGACTGCAGACGGGCTTTGAGGCCAGCCGTGATAAGAATGCTGGAGAAAGTGTCTGCCATTTCGGTGGTGAAGTCTGGTTCCTGTATCAGCATACGCTGCAAGTGGGTTCTAGTGAGTTGTCGCCATCGACCGGAGACGGCCTGCTCCTCTGAAACATACAAAGTAAGTTTTTCCGTGGAACTCAAATTTTTTCATGGACATACCTGATTCCCGGACCCTTGCGTAGATTTCGCTCAACATGTGTTCGTCTTCAGGGCTCTCGAAGCACCAAGACGACACTATCCAATGAGTATAAGCAGATAAACTGGCCTGCAACGCGATCTGGACCAAAATAGGATCTTCGTGATGTTCGGACGTCCTCAAGAGTTCAGTCATTCGGGGGCCAACAATCTCTTCCGTCCTCATATACGCTTCCTTCACCTCTTCGGAGTCCAGCTCTCTCTCGCCCTCATCATTCTTCTGCGGAATAGCCACGTCTTCCGCCACGGTCGCTGCCGTCTGCAAGATCTCTGCGTTCATCTCCACCACCAATTTGATGACATCAGCCCCAGATAGCTGGTCAGCCTTCGTCAAGAAAGCCTCTGCCCCTTTGAGCTCTGCTGTTCGGATCCCTAGCAACTCGACGGCTTCGAGGTGTTCGCCCTTTACTCGGCTCACCTCCACTTCCAGTTGTTGATTTCGTGAATTGACACTCTTCATTCGGTCGACGAGCGTCTGGTTTTGCTCTCGTGCGCCTTGAAGGTCCTTTCCGATATCCGACACTTTCCTTTGAAGTTCGTCGATCTGTGCAAGGTTCGACAGCCCTGCTGCCTGTTTCTCCTCAAGCTCGGCTTCTTTCGCGTGTAGGGCCCGCCGAAGCACATCCAGTTCCTCCTCTTGCCTCCTGCGCGTCTCACGAATGTCGATTCGATGCCTTTGTACGTCGTCGTAAAGCGTGGCGATTTTCCAGGCACCGTAGATAGTCACAGCGGAAAGACATAGCACGGAACAGTAGCCGCCAAATTTCGACCACCGCCCAAGCCTTAGAGGGAGCATTAGAGGAGGAGTGGATTGCATTGTTGTTCAAATCATATGGTGGGGATGCGTCATCTTGACGTTCTTACGCGTCTTGTTGGCTCTTTTGGCCTCCACAGGTTGCGGTATGCCATGAGGCGGAAACGTGTGGCTCCCGTACTGCGTTGGGAATCAAGGGTTGATTCCCCCTTGGCCTCGTGCAATCAAAAAAAAGCACGACATCATCTTTGACATGGAGGCGTATCGGCTGATGGGTCGTCTAATCTGTTCCAGCCACCCGCTCCAGACGTCAGTTATCATCATGGTACAAGGAAATGTGCAGGCCTGTGCATGTCCGATATTATCATGGGTCCTCAACCATCCTATATCACAAATCAGAAATCGAACGTCACCCCATCTCCTCGCTCTTCTGGTTCTCCCAGTTATGTAACCATCTCTTGGAACATTCGCTTTCATTTCATACCGGTAAAACATCTCCAAGCTGATGTCGGAAAGTCGGAGGGACAAATCAGGATAACTCGGGGCACGTCTCTTATCGGTGATCGTGGCGCCGTTGATTCTACATTTGGATGTTTTTTTTTCGAACACCTGATGCCCATTCACGGACCACAATAAAACAATTTCTTTCACCTTCGCGCCGGAATCCTCTGTTACAACCTGCGCAATCAAGGATGGTCCCTATGTTAACATTTTACCATCGCCTCACTTTTAGCCTTTCATTCCTACGGTTAATTTAACCATCTCATTTCCGTCACACCGCCTTACCACCTCAATCATTTGCCCACCCAAATCTACGAACAATGAACGAGAATTGTGACAACCGGTGTCGCATCGATTTTGAAAAGGGAAAAAAAGAATACATATCCGTGTAATTTATCAAGACACTACAATAAACCGCCGTGTAAGAAGACCTTCGGTTTCAGGAGGATCTGATCGGGTTTGGTCGTGTCATTGTCGGCCGACTTCAGTCCTAGGGCGGTCGTGCAGATGACCTGTTCATCCGGCGTTGAATCCACCCTCGACTCCCTCGCGATCTCGTCGAAAGGGCTATCGTTCGTCATTTGGTTGGGGTCGAACATTTTGCCAGCGTCGATGGAGAAACTTTCTGCGTCTTGATTCCCCCCCGTCGCGGTCGTCAACCCGTTGAGACGCAGAGCGTTAAATACTATACCGGCCAGGTTCTGTGAGTACTTGACCTTCAACAGCTCCGCAACGGGGCCCTGTGTCGACCATCCGCTGACGAGCAACACGGTCTCAATCTGTTCAGTCAAATCACCAATCAATTTCGCGTTCCTATCTGTTGAAGGCAGGCAGCTCTGTTGAGTTGCTTTTTTCCAAATGAGCGCAATCTCTGGCCCACCTAGATCCGGCAGGGTTAGCATTGGACCAAAATGACAAACAGAGCATAAGTCGTGGTCTTTGATAATGCCTTACATACCTGATCCCCTGATTCTCTCGTACAAAGCGACCAAGAGGTTTCCATATTCCCATTCAGCAGGATACCATGAAGTGATGATTCGCATGCAGGAGGCGGTCAGGCAACCTTGGAGAGCTATCTGGACGAAGAGAGGGTTGGATTCCTCGGAGGGCAGCTGGGCTTCCTCCTGAAGGGCTTTCACGAGCTCTAAGCCAAGCATCGATTTTAGAAGCTCTGCCTTGGCAGACAACCCTTCATCCTCGACGACGAACCTCTTTGGAATGGCTTCAAGTTGATCGGTCAGCGCGGCAGCGGTCTGGAAGATGTCCTCGTTCAACGACTTCATCGTGGATATCGCACCCTCGACGCGAGGCGCTCCGGTCATCCCCCAAATCGTGGAACCAAGACGACCGAGTGGATTTTTCCTGGCCTGGAGCTCGTTCGATTGCCGACGGAGTTGGTCGAGGTACATACGGTTTTGTCGCTCTGTGTCGTTAAGGCTACGTTGGAGTTGCACGAGGCGGGAGGAAAGGTTCTCGTTGTTCTTCTCAAGCATTTGGATATGGTTGTCTTTTTCTGCCACTAGATCCGTGTCGTCCTCGTCCTGCTGGTATTGGCGTAACTGGCTTTCGAGGTCGCGATTCCGGGCGTAAACAGCCTCAGTTTCTTGTCTTCCTTCGGTCAGACGTTCCTCCAGGCGGTTAATTCGTTCCAGTTGGATGTCCAATTTCGCCTCGGTCGCCTCCTTCTCCATCACCAGACTGTCGATCTTTTCGCGGTTGTCAAGTCTTTCCACAGCGATGATGCCCTTGAGCCGATGGATCTCCTCGACAAGGCCATTCTTTTCCTGCCGAAGCTCCTCGAATGTGTCCTCCTTCGACTTCTCGAGGATAGTGATGTCGTTTCGCATGGTATCGATGTTGGCAAGGAGGTCCTCGATTCTGTGCGACTTTGTCTCGAGTTCCTCTTGTGCGGCGTGCAAGGCTGCTTCGACGTCTTGGATTTTTTGCTTCAGACCCGAGACGACTTCAGAGGAAAAGATTTCTTTGTCAGATGTGTCCTGGATGGCACCGTCCTGCTGCGGGGCTGGGGCATCGGGAGTGGGAACCTCGGGAGTGGGAATGGGAACAGGGACCTCAGAAGCTGGGGCGACGACGTCGATGGTGCTGATGGTGGAGAGATCAACTGGGACAACCGCAGAACTCTCGACGGAATTCTGTTCAACTTCCGAAACGCTCGATGGCGAAGGCTCGACCTCCGTCCATTCGACTTCGGATTTTGGTGCTTCTGGCTGCGAAACGTTCTCGTATCCAGGTTCTTCCACAGATGATACGACAGGCTGGATGGGTTTCGCTGGCTCAGAGATTTCGTGCACGATAGGTGCGGTTGGGATGACCGCATCTTTGAGTTCCTGGCCAGCATCGACTTTCGACTGGACTTCCACTTCCGCGACGGTGGTCATGGTCTCGGCAGTAGAAGATGCCTTCCTTGTAGCGGTTGGCTCGAGCTCCTTGTAAGGACCTGCCTTGGGGCTCTCAGAGGCGGGGGCTGGGAAGATGGCATGGGTGGTGGGTTGAGCGGGTGGTGGTGGTGGTGTCTGTTGACGGGGAAGGGGGAGAGCTACGGTACTCGATTTCGGCGTGCCATTCTTCTCCGCCTTGTCAATGGTTGTTACGCTCGCTGTGGTCGAGGATCTCGTGGGCTGACCGCGTTTCGCGCGACCTTTACCCAATATCCTCGCTACTGAAAATATGGAAGACATTATGTGGGAAGGTTCGGGGGATTTTCAAGTTGTTGTTGTAGTTGTTGTTGTTGTGGAGCACAGTAACGTTGGGCGAACGGTAAAAAGTTTTGACAGAGGCTTCGGAGGGTGTTTAAACATGGCCAACTTATTGCGGGCAGACATAGGGACCTGTTCTGCATGTTTGTTTCAACGTGTTTCTCGCCTTGAGGTGGACTTCTGGATTCACCTGATCAGCGAGATATGTACGTTCCGTTATCAACCAGGCTGCGGCCACGAGGTATGGCTGCGTTTATTATGACCCAAGTCCCATTTTGATTTATATCTTCCTGTTTCATCTCTCTTCCATAGGTGAATATTAGATGGTTCTTTTGGCATGCGTAAACCACTCTTCGTTAACTTTGGGATCTGGCCCTCTTCTCCGGCAGCCGCATTCTCGTGGATAACGTTGAGTAGGCTCGTGTCCCACAAAACGTAATAGCAAAACGGTCTCGTTGGAGTCAGATCGTTGCATGTTCCCTTCAAGGCATGTTTTCTGGTCGGTTTCACTGGTACCTTCGACTATGTACTGGTTTCTTGGCATGGTCTGTCGCTGATGGCAAATCGCTTTTCGGGAGCCAAACCATGAAGATCGCAGGAACGAAACGTCTGGCTGTCACTAACAACCCGTAGTAATATATGTAGCTCACTCTCTTCACACCGTCAATACAACTCTTCTGCTGAGCACATTTTTAAATTCATTTCAATGTGGGGTCCGTTGGGCAGTGTGATCATTATCAGCAGCGATGTATCAATCGTTTATTATCACAAAGCCCATCAAGGTATCTTTAGAAATATCACAGGTGGCAAGATCAGGGCAGGCAGGGCAGTGCGTGTAAAATCCGCTCATCGACATCCTAGGACACCGCCTCTACCAGTGTCTTCGATCCTCTCCACAAACTCCTAGCCAACATCACTTCCTCGAACGCGTTCAAGGTTAAACTCACTATTCCTGGTAGGCATTCCCCACTATTGACAGGCTTGGCGAATTGTAACTTTAAGCGCCGAAGGAAGCTATTGATTCTCACCTAATTCCTTTCTACCGATCTTTATAGTTTCTGCGGGTTTTCGTTGATATCCAACCAGCTCTCGGCCTTCTTTCTTGAAAGGATTTATAGTGCCCAATCGACGAAGATGGCCAGTCGCCAAGCCTACCGCGGTCCACGAAGAAAACTCGTCCTTGCCTTCGATGTAGGAACCACTTATAGTGGCATATCATACAGGTAAGCGATCGATACCAATATGGCTGCCCTTGAGCTCAACGAAGTCCAGTGTGTTGGATCCTGGTCAAGTGCCCGAGATCAAAGGCGTAACGAGGTTTGTTTAGCATTGTTATCCGCGTCCTTGGTTGCCTCTCACAATGACCACGACCTATCCAGATTTCCGGCCAATGAACACATCAGCGGGGCGTCCAAGATACCTACCGTGATATATTATGATAGAAAGGGTGTAGTTCGTGCTGTGGGAGCAGAGGCGATGCGAGAAGGTATCTTTGAACAAGCGGAGGAGGAACAATGGATCAAGGCAGAGTGGTGAGCATAAACTTCCCCCGACTACATCGAGCTATCTATTGCGGGGTGTTGATCGTGCTTTCTCAAAGGTTCAAGCTCCATCTGCGCTCCAGAGCCGGTGCTGGCAAACATGTCATGGTCAACGATATCCCACCTTTACCTCTTAATATGACGGTTGTCGACGTCTTTGCCGACTTCTTGAAGTACCTCTTCGAATGTGCTTCCAGCTACATCCAAGATACCCATGCAAATGGAGTGGCCCTTTGGCAATCTCTGAAAGGCCAAATCGACTTTGTCCTGTCTCATCCCAACGGGTGGGAAGGCACACAGCAAAGCGAAATGAGGAAAGCTGCGGTTCGTGCTGGGCTCATCCCGGATAATGCGAATGGTCATACCCGCCTTTCATTTGTGACAGAAGGAGAAGCGAGTCTCCACTTCTCCATTCAGAACGGACTCCCTGCTGGGGCCATGAAGGTACGTCCATTGATTGTAAATTGTTTCATCCTCTAAGTCTCGTCCAACTTCATAGAACGGAGACGGTGTAGTAATTGTTGATGCCGGAGGTGGTACCATCGACGTAAGCTCATACTGCAAGAATACCCAGCTTTCGAAAGACGTGTTCGAAGAAGTCGCTGCTCCACAATGTTCATGGCCTCATCTATCCTTCAGTGCTGCTTGACTAATGCTATCTGACTTTTAGGCCATTTCCATGGTTCCGTTTTCATCACGATCCATGCACGTCTCTTCTTAGAACGTATGTGGTTCACTGTGTCGTTCAACATTCCCTTTGTTCATCCTGATTCATGTTTAAACAGAATTCCTTGCTGAATCCCCATTCGTTGACGACCTCGATCACATTATCCGATGTTTCGACAAGACGACTAAGTTAAGATTTAGGAATGCTGAAGAACCCCAATATGTCAAATTTGGATCCACGAGGGATAACGACCCGGTCTATAATATTCGTTTTGGACAGCTCAAGCTTTTAGGGTAATTGCTACCACATCTTATTCGTCTGGTCACATTCTAAAAGAATGATATAGGACGGATGTGGCCGGGTTTTTCGAACCCTCGGTGCAGTGCATCGCCAAAGCGGTTCTGGACCAGCGAAGGTCCGCTCATAAATCTATCTCGGTGTGTATCATTCACTGTCACCTTTGTCCAATTTTCTTACTCGTCAAAACCAGCACGTTGTCCTCGTTGGAGGATTTGCTGCAAGTGATTGGTTATTCACCAAGGTGTCGGAAGCGTTAGCTTCGTCAGGACTAAACATCATACGCCCTGAAAACCATATGTTCGTCTTTCATTCATTTTGCTGGATACTTAATTTCCGACCTCGCCCCCTTTTTTTTTAGTAATAAAGCTGTGTCAGACGGCGCGATTTCCTTTTACTTAGACCACTTTGTCCGCACCCGTGTTTCGAAGATTACCTACGGCAACTTTTGTCACATTCCATTCGATCCTAATGCTCCAGACCATAAGGCGCGCTCCACAAACACGTTCATCTCCGTCTCAGGGAACAAACGTATCAGTGACTCCTTCGATATCATTTTACCCAAGGTCTGTGCTGTAGCGTGACATTTCTTCAATCTTTGAGCTTAATCGATTCGTTATTGTAGAACACACAAGTGTCGGAGACCAAAGAATTCAGGAAATCGTACTTCAGGGAATCGGAGTCGAAGAACGAGTTCAAGCAAGCTGTTTTCTCGGTCTGGTGTTATCGAGGTCAAGTCGCAGAGCCGAAATGGAAGGACGTTGATAGCAGTCAGTTTTCCTTCCCCCTCTTTTTTTTCTGTGGTCTCAAAGTTTTGTTTTTTTCTCAGAGAATTATACCAAACTGTGCACCATTGAAATCGACCTCTCTCATTTACCTTTGGCTCCGTTGTCGAAACACAAAGGGGGCACTTTCTACAGATTGGACTATGACATTGTCCTTCTCTTTGGGTTGACTGAGCTTAAAGCTCTAGTGGCCTGGAAAGAAGGGGTAAGCTTCCCACTTGTCTTTTTTGATTGTTTATCTCTTGACTAATTTTGGCCTGCCTCGTACCTCTAGGGTGTTGAAAAACGGTAAGAACACTTCCCACTGGTCCTGTCGTTATTCATAATTGACGTCGGTGTGTGAACAGGAGTCAAACAAAGATTGTCTACGACCCAGATACCACGAACGACGATGTCTAATCAATTTTACTCTCATTTTCGCTCTCCGTTCATCGTCTTGGTACCATGATTCCCAAAGCTTGACACGCCCGTTTACCCCTTCCTCGATTTTTTGCGGATAAATAAAAGCCTCTTGTGGCTCAATCTTGTACTCTTTTTTCTTGTTCAAAGTATCTTGGACTATGTATTCTGTAGCTTGGAATTTTGTTATAAATCTTGACCTTCCAGTTCTGCATCCATTTGCCTCTTCTAGCAACAAAGCTGTATCCGATGGCACTGTCTTTTCTTTTAATATCTGGACCAGACCACTTCGTTCGATCTCGTATATCGAAGGTCTTCTATGGCACAATACGCTCAGCTCCTTTTAATAGCCTTAATCAGATGACGGGGTGTTCCTGATGAGGACCTCCTCGACAAACAACCACTGTCAACTTGAACCAGCAACCATGGCCAGCTACCAGACCGAATATGTAACAAGGCTCGAAACCGAAAATCTCAAATGCGGAAGTAGCTATATGGTTATGGTTATGGTTATGGTTATGCCAAGGTTATGCTGTCCAACTCTTTGAAGGCCTCACAGTTGAAGACATTCGAAGGTGGATCGTTCCAAGAACCAAGAAGAATCTGTGCAAGTAGTGCTGTCGAACGTTCACAAACAAGGCCCAGCTAGAGGGCGCGTTGCTGCGCCTTTTTTTCAAGTTTCTTTCTTGCTTCCACCACGTTGAACCGAGAGAAAACAACATGTCTACGCTGACTCGCTCGAAATATCAAGGAACCCGTCGCCGCCTTGTCCTTGCCTTTGACGTCGGGACCACATATAGTGGAATTTCCTACAGGTATGTACTCCATTTAGTTCTAAAGCGTTGAAACGTTGATGTCTGAATATAAACGATTCACAGCGTGCTTGATCCTGGCCAAGTACCAGAAATCAAAGGTGTTACCAGGTCTGTCGGTAAATATTTTTTTGATCTCCTACTGTCAATGCCAATGGTTTCGTACGCAGATTCCCTGGGAACGAGCTCGTCGGCGGGGCATCCAAGATACCAACTATCATATATTACGACCAGGCAGGGAACGTGCGTGCTGTGGGAGCCGAGGCGACCCATGATGAAATCTTCCTGGAGGCAGAGGATGGGAATTGGGTCAAAGCCGAATGGTCAGTCTCATCTAGTCAAATTCTCCGTGCTCTTTGATCAGTAAGCTTTGATCTATCTCAGGTTCAAACTACATTTACGTTCAAAGTTTGGTGCGGGGAAGTACCTCATGGATGACATTCCGCCTTTGCCTTTGAATAAGACGGTTGTCGAGGTCTTCGCTGATTTCCTACGATATCTACTGCAGTGTGCATGTACCTACATTCAGGAGACGCATGCCAACGGACCTGCATTATGGGATTCTGTCAAGGGAGACATCGATTTTGTCCTTTCGCATCCTAATGGATGGGAGGGAATGGAACAAGGTAAAATGCGGGAAGCAGCCGTCCTGGGAGGTCTCATCCCTTCTACTCCTGAGGGTAAGGCCAGAGTGTCCTTTGTGACAGAAGGAGAGGCCAGTCTCCACTTTGCCATTCAAAACAGTGTCTTATCGGCTTCGGTCAAGGTCAGTATCAACAATCTCTAGAAACCGTCTGGACCCTCGCTTACTGGCAACTGCGATCAAGATAGAAAGGTCAAGGCATTGTCATTGTGGATGCTGGAGGGGGTACTATTGATATTAGCAGCTATACCAGCCCTGTGAATGCTGCAGAGAATTCATATGAAGAGATTGCTCCTCCTGTGTGTGAGTTTCCGTTTAATATTGATTTATATTTTCAGCATTTGATCTCATCCATTCGCGTTCGAAGGCTTTTTTGAAGGGTCCGTTTTTGTCAATATCAACGCCAAAAGGTTCCTAAAGGGTAGGTTTTTCCGCAACTGCTTGACCCGATATTCAATGTTCTTTTACAGCCTTGCTTCGAGAATCGGCCTTCATCGACGACCTGGACCGCGTCGTGGGCTGCTTTGACAAGAAAACAAAACTACGTTTTAGGAATGCGGAATCCCCTCAGTACATCCAATTCGGTTCCACCAGAGACAATGATGCTCGATGCAACATACGGTTAGGCCAACTCAAATTAGCCGGGTAGATGTTTCTTATTTCCGATTCTTGTTGACGACAATCTGATCTTGTTGGCTGATCAACTAGATCCGACGTCGAACAGTTCTTCGAGCCCTCAGCCAGGTGTATCATCTCGGCAATAGTGAGCCAATGGGCCGATTCTCGTAGCAAGCTCGCAGTCAGTTTTCATTACGTTTGCGATTTGTGGCCACTATACTAATAATGCAATTGGCTCACTAGCATGTTGTCCTCGTTGGCGGCTTCGCAGCCAGCGATTGGCTCTTCGCCAACGTCCGTGCCAAATTGGAGAAACTTGGCCTGAACGTACTCCGACCTGAAACCAATGTGTTCGTTTTCCTTCCGCCTGCTTTTCGCCCATTTTCACTGATCCACTTTTTTTTCTCTTCCAGGAACAAAGCTGTATCCGACGGCGCAATTTCTTTCCATCTTGATCACTTTGTTCGTTCCCGTGCATCGAAAATGACATATGGCATCTTCTGTGGAAAACAATTCGACCAGTCCAATCCAGAGCACGTTGCAAGAGTCAAAGACAAATATACTTCGTCCTCAGGGACTGTCTCGGTAAATCATTACTTCGATATTATCCTTCCCAAGGTGAAAACGACTATCATACCCTTTTGTGATCCTCATTTGCTTCCATTTTCTTTTTCTGATGCTATGTGATACAGAATACCCAGGTTTCGGAGACCAAAGAATTTCGCAGGTCCTATGTCCGAGATATGGCTGACCCAAAAAGTCTTCAAACTCTGTCATCTGCACTGTGGTGTTATCGAGGAACTAATATCAGCCCTCGGTGGAGGGATATTGACACTGGTTTGTTGCCACCGCCACGATTTTCTGATTCACCCAATAACCACCCGTTCCAGATAATTATACCCAGCTCTGCAACGTTGTCGCAGATTTATCACATCTCCCATTGAAACCCAAGAAGAATATACAAGGGGAAACATTCTACGAGCGCAAATATGATATCATACTTCAATTTGGTCTCACAGAAATGAAGGCTCAATACGCTTGGGAAGAAGAAGTACGTCATCTCAGGCGAATCTCAGTTCGATGTCATCTCATCTCGTATCGTTATCAACTGCTTTCTAGGGTGTTGAAAAAAGGTATGTAGACTCAATTTTATTTGGTTGAGCGTACTGATATAGTGCGATCTACCAGGGGGCCAGCAGAGATTGTCTACGAGCCGGAGGGCCTCTAGGAAAGCCACAGCGACGACTAAATTATCTGTTCCATATTCTAACTACACTGTGCACCATCGCCGGTGATAATACACATACTTACTACTTAAACCTGCTTTGCTCTTTTCTTCCGTTGTCCAAGTGGCGAGGCAAATCAAATTTTTCAAACACATGGTCTTTGACAAGAAGAAAGTCTTCAACTTCGACATTGCAGAATTTGTCCTGAATTTCAGACTGATTTTTATTTTTCTGTCCTTTTTTTTTGACAGCCGACATTGGGATTGACTTCGACCAAGTCTCCGCACAGCTGTAGTTTTTGAAGCAGATAAATTTGGAGGACGAATGACTCAATGATAAAGTGGGGTTCCTCGCAAAACCGGAGGGAAAGGGGGTAGGGGTTGATTTTTTTCAGTGGCAAATCGATCATCGGCGACACGGTGTTCCCTTCCTACTCCTCGTCGTCCAGTTGGCCAGAATAATATTATAAAGCTAGTTCAACAACTACATTTGTCCAAAGATCCAGGTGGTGATTGGGGTACAGAAACAAAGATTGGTGATAAGAAATTTAATTTTAATGATTTGTCCCAAGTACGGTCAGTATAATCTAGTTTCCCGCTCTTCAGTCTTGATGCGCTTGGAAGGGGAACCTAAATGACGAGGTGTATTTTTCAACGACAATCCCATCTGGCCAAAAATACAGTGTGGACCGACCTCTCTCAGGACTATACCGATCATATTCTCTTTTGGTTTGGCGCATGAACATTTCCATTGCTTCTTCCGATGGCTGATAATCGTCATCTAAAGTCATCCGTTTAGAAAAACAACGGTTCCATAACATGATAAAATCAAGAGAGGACGTACCGTTCCCATTGGGTATTTCGGTATCAACAGGCTCAGGCTTTATTGTCATCACAGGCATTGGTTCAGCATAATCCTCGATGATGTCATCACCTCCTGGTGGAAAGAAGTCATCCAATGACCTGAACTCGTCCATCAACTCCTCCGATGGTATATAAGCATCTGGTTCGCCCATTGAACATGTGTCAACCCATGATCTTTATTTATTTGGAAAAAAAAAAAATCTAACCTTCAGGTTCAGGCTTTGGAATTCGGGGTGGTGATCCTGGTGGATCGGGGCTGAATAAATCCGTAGTCGATAGAGAGTTGAGAAAATCTTCAACTCGGTCCTCCTCCTTTGTCACCACCGGCGACTCGGAGGACAGAGAATTGAGGAACTGATCAACAACTTCATCTTCTTCGTTCCTCTTCACTGGTGACAGCGAGCGCAAAAGCTCTTCAGCGACTTCCGCTAGATGGTTCAATATTCACATATAAAAAAATTAGATTGGGCTTTACACACAAAACAGGCTGGACGTGTACAGACGCCGTACCTTCCTCGTATGGGTCCATTTTTTTGACGACGACGTTGTCTGGCGGGGCAATGGGGTTGGTTGTTGGTGGCTTGGGAGTGTTAGCAGGTCTCTGAGGTGGGTGAGGTGAATTGTTCAGAGGGATCGAGGCATTTGGATTGGTCCGTATGATGGGAGGAGACGACGGTCCTGGTGTCGACGCGTCCTGATTCCGAAGTGGACTCGCAGTCTGCCCAGCCCGAGCCAAACTTCCCGAGCCCGACGCGACTAATCCAGGTCGAATACGAGGATCCATCGTCACACTCGATTTGACGACCAACGGAGACGCAGCCAGTTCAGCTTTCGCCCTCTCTTGTCTTCTTCGTTCCATCCGTTCCAGGTTAGCCGCAGACGGTGGACAAGCATACTCTTGGTCGACGTAGAATTCGGCGATGGGCCGGACGGGCAAGGGAAGTGGGTAGGGTGAGATGACGGGGAAGTTGGGAGGGGGTGGTCTGTTGGATACGTAGGCCTCTGCCCAATTATCTGGTGGAAAGGAAGGAAGGAAAAGAGAAAAAAATGTCAGTTTTTTTTTGGCAAATGGTGATCGAGACCGGCCGAAACGCACTTTCAGCGGGGTCCCTTGCGTAGGAGTTCTTGTATTCATAAATGACAGAAAATGCAGGGCTACCACGTTGATTCTTTAAAAACGACGCAAAGTAGTGCGTTCCAAGGCACATCGAAATATCGTTGACATCGGAGGAAAATTCTACGATCTTGGACCCATTACTCTACACAAAGGAGAGGGGAATATCAGTCGGTACGTATTAAGATTCAAGAAGCACGAATTGACAAAAGACACGAACGTTACGATGGAAGACGATGTTCACCTGTGCGTCAGGGAATTCATCTTTCAGCATGATAGAGAACCATGCTGCAATCTCTTCCGGATGCTGAGTCCAGGGGTTGACCACCACCACACGAGGCTTCGGTTTCGAGACCTGTAGTAGTACACCCAGTCCAAAGCAAATGGGAGAAGCCAGATTTAGTATCCAGAACGAGGGCAAGAGCTCTTGGCCGCCAATAGCAAGGGATAGAATATCATGCCTTCTTTGATTTTTTCGCCATGGATCAAGCACTAGTTTGTGGTCGTATCAGTACCCAGTTAGAGAATAGAGGTACATTGATGGTGGTGGTTTGCGATTAAGCCAAATAGATAACGTTTCCCTACGCCGGGGTGCGAGGCGACCATCGTGATCATGATCGTCTTACAACAAAGAGCTTGACGGTGTTTGCCTTGTCAAACTGTGAGAGTTTCTCAGATCTCTCCCATGAAGCCTCTTTTTTTTCACCAGATACAATCAATTAGAGATATAAAACTACAATAAAAGATCTATTGTTTCGAAAAATTTCAGTCATCGGCGTCCCAATTGCCAGCCTGCTGAGGAATCTTGGGTCCACCAGCAGGTTTGCTCATGATGATGCTATCCACGCTAAGGACAGCATTGGCTGCTTCGGTAGCCAAACGAATGGCCCACGTCTTCGCGGCAAGGGAGTCGTAAATTTTATGCTGATCTGCTTGTAGAGTCCCATCTGTCTCAGCCTATAAAAATAATTTAGAAAAAGAAAAAAGAGTTTGGAAAATGGATATTACGAACCTCGATATCGACGCCCCAGCTCTCACCACCTTTTTGTTCGTGCTTCGCCCAGAGCCTGCTGAGAACCTCATTGCCCTCGGCACCGCCCAACGCATTCTCAGCCAGAGTCCTTGGAATAACCTCCAACGCGCTTGAGAACTTCTTCACAGCATGCTGCGAAAGACCCTTGAGTCCACTTCCGTAAACCTCGATCCTCTTCGCAAGCTCGAGTTCTGAAGATCCAGCACCAGGAACAAGCCGGGCATCCTTCATCAAACTCTTGATCACATTCACACCATCGTCGATCGCGCGCTCCAAGTCGTCGAGGTGGTTGGATGTGGCACCCCGGAGAACGATGGTCGCCGTCCGTGTTTTTTCAGCTTGTGATGATGGGTCGAAGCCGGGCTCACCAGGCAGTAGTTGCCGCAAGACGGTTACACGATCGCCGCCGATTTCTATCGTCTCGAAGACATCAACAAACCCAGCCTCTTCTGGCGTAGGGGCTCCGACACGAGCGAGGGGAGTCGCGTTGACCACTCGACAGAGACGACGGAGCTCGAATTTTGACAAAACCTTGAGAACGGCGATGTTGTATCGGTTAAGATAGTGCATCATAAGCTCTCCGACACTTGATCCTGCGATGATGACATTGATACCTGAATCGGCGATTTCTTTGATGATCTATATTTTCGAAAAAGTCGTTACTTATACTACGGCATCAAAAATAGTCACAACTTTACCTTTTCAAGTTGCTTCTCCTCGCCAGTTGTGAAGTTCAGCATTTCATCCGCGTTCTTGATGAGAACTGTTCCTTTTGTCTCCGTCTGGGCGATGTCCAAAGCCGTTGTGAATACAGCAACTTTCGCCCTTTTAGCCTTCTTGACGGTACCTGTGGCCAGTCAGACAAACATCGCAAAGACTGCTAATGAATCTTACCTTCAGGTTCTCTCCCAAATACCATTCCCTGCACCACCTTGCTACCAGATAGACTTCCACCCATGATTTTGACGACGCGGACGTTATCGACGTTGAAGTTTTTGGGATTGGCGGGCATGATAGAAAGAGCGGCTTCTGCGACCAGAGAAGCAAGTGCATCTTCATACCCATACTGTTTTGAGGCGATGGCTGGTTTGAGTGCTGATGAGAGAGTTTCTTGTGTTAATGGTGAGGGTAGGCTGAACGTCGAGAGCTCTACAAAAGATGGCTGTCAACTAAGAGGAAGGTCAAGAGAAAGAGAAAGAACGACGGACTCTCAAGTTCAGCCTGTGCCTTTGCCGAAGCTAACTCGTAACCTTTGATAACTTCACTTGGATGCAAGCCCATGATGAGGAGGTTTTCAGCCTTCTTCAGCAACTCGCCTCCAAAGATCAAGACCATGTTGGTTGCATCCCCCATCTAATGCACAGTCAACTATCATTCAGGGAACAGACAGACAAAAACGAGACTCCAACACACCTCGGCCTCTTGAGATTGGGAAGCCATCACCAAAAGTTTAGCAGCCGGATGGACGACCTCAATCTCCCTGATAATCGTCGCCGCATCTGAGGTAACGAAAAGTCGACCGAGGTGGTTGATGAGGAGCTTGTTACGACCTATTATCCGGCATAAGCATAATTTAAAGCACATTCAACACGAAAAAGACGCGCCATTTGGACCGAAACTTGTTCGTACGAGATCGGAAAGTTCGTTCACTGCTTGAATATTGCGCAAGACGGCTTCATCTAAGCCTGATAGATGCTAAAATTGAGAGATCAGCAAGATCTATGAGGAAATAGCTGAAATAGTACCTTGTATCCCTCCTTGAACAGCTGGAGATTGTTGGACTTTGGGACTTTGAGGGCCATATTTTGGAGATAATGATCAGAGACAAAACAAAACGCGTACGCAGTTCATCACAGAGCCCAAAATATTTGACACAGCCACATGTCACCACTACATTACTCAGAACCTCCACAAGGGCTCAAAACTTTCGAAATTCACAGTTTACAGTATGTCAAAAAATAATTCCTTGTAATATCAATCGAAATTAACGATCTTGCATCGTACCGAATAGGTAGGAATAGGTAAATCTTTCCCCCCCAAAAAAAAATGGGACCAGGCAATTCATGTTAAACAGGCCATCTCAGATTCGTTTGTGATGGAGGCGACTATTCCTGCTGATCCTCGACTTTTGTTGACGGAAACGTGGTCATAGAATGCTAGCAGGATAACTGTGGCCTCAACGAAACATTGCAACGCGTTAGTATTGTTCGAGTTAAATTTCTGATAGGCCAACAGACTTCTCAACCGCCCGACGTCTTTCTTTGGCCTTGTGATCGAATTTTGTCTATTAAATCGCATTAAAAAATCACCCCTTCCACGCAATTTTATTGTAGCGCGGAACTCCGGTTACCTCAAGTGGCCCACATATGATTCGACGAGCTCAGCGCCCAAGGGTTGGGGCACAGTCACCGGAAAGGGACTCGCTTTTACCACGTTGCTTAACAACTTACAAGGCCCTTGTGAGTACCTCTGAGATATTTATAAAACCCACCCGCTCCGAGTCCCTCGCTCGTCTCACACGAACCAACCCCATCCACTTTCTCATTCAATCCGCAATGACGATCCGACCCTCAGACAATCCACCCTTTGACGCAGTGACGAGTCCAATACCAAACAGGACCCTCCACTCGCCCGAGATTCGACGAAGCCGCGGGCGAGGCCGACGAACAACTTGAACCCTACTATAATCTGTAACCTCAACAGAAGAAGGAAAACCCCTCGACTGCACACGAAGGCCCCATTTAAACCGCTCGAAGCAACAGCACGTGCACCAAATTCCAATAGACGCCTGTCTCTTTCCATCCCGTTAACACTCCAAACGGACACGGCGAATATATCCAACAGACTCTTTCAGTAGACCTCTAACCGACCGTCATTCAATAGCGCGAAAGGAACAGAATTGATCGGTTCACAGAGACACATGGCACATGGAGGCGAATATTTCCTAATACATGGTATGATATCACGATGCATAGGATCACGCATCGTTATATCAATATCTATCTTCCCTTCTCCTTGCTCCCGACACAATTCAAAAAAGGGAACTAATCTACTTCAACTAGGGAAAATTCAGGTGTCAAGCCTCTCACTGGGCTTTGATCCCGCTGACTTTGGCCCAGCATACATTCACACCGACTCAAACAAGCTCATGCCAAGTGAAGAGCGGTATCTGTGAACTTGAACAGCTCGATGATGTTTGCAGCGATTCGGAATCAGGGGTTTAAAATCCACGAGCAGATCCCCATTATTAAATCTAAATGTCTACATGCATACCTAACTATTGAAATATTGAAAACCCGAACTGGCGATATCAAGCCTACTCGGTAACATAGGTATTTGTTCTTAACATCCCTTTCAACCAACTTTCAAATTTCAACACCCGTGCCAGTCGAAAAGGTGATATCCATGCCAGAAAAGATGGCACCAAAGATCACCGATCACCACCATACTTGTAGGTCCAGAGTTAACGTTCAAACGTTCATAGTCGACTGTGATGCACTGTATCATTTCTGTCAATCTCGAAGGCTTAAAATGATCCTACCGGTTCAAGGTTGGAGTTGGAGTCAGCGTTCTTCCAGAAATGGCAATCTACTTTCCGAATTGGTAGATAGCCTCCGGTCTGCTTAAATGTTTTCAATCTTTTGTTCTTGCTAGCACTGATTAGTCGTATGAATAGCTAATCTTGACTTGAATTATGTATTACAAGCCCAATTTTGCACAAAAAAAGGGGGTAAGACGAGTCAACAAAATTGAACAAATACTAGGATGCGCAAAGGATTCGAGTCTTTTTAAATTTCAACGATTTTAATACCACAGTGTCCCTCCTTTCACAGAAAAGAATATACGGGTATAACGTGGATATGCTATACAAGTGGCACTTATACCTCTTAAATTTAATGGGACTGTGGTTGAGGAGAGAGAAGTTGGAGAGGAGCCCAATTATTCTTGTCATGTCTAAATCATGTGATCTCCCCCTATCATCGGAGTTTGTAGTGGGCCTCCACTGCCAGTGTCCACTTCCGAGTCTGAGATCTGACTCTCATGATCATGACTTGGGTTCTGACAATTGACATGGACAAGTGAACGTGGACAGAGTCAACGAGCCTTCGACAATGACACTGGACTTGCTGGATACCACAACCTACGCCAAATCTTGCCTTTCCTTTGCTGCCATTTAGTCTAATTCTTTCAAGACTTGTTTCAACTTAAGATCGACTGTCGACATCGACGTCAGGCGGGGATCGACATTGGATCGACATAATCCTCCAGAAAGAGGAAGAGAACTTGGAGAACGAAGATCCAAGAGACCATCGCCGTCTTTACCTTGCTTCATTGACCAGCTTGTCAATTCTTGGTATGACTTTCGACTCTCACTTTCTTCAATCCAATCATTCCAAACCTCATTAACACACCCTCATCATCCCACAGGCCCATCGCCATCTCCATCTCCATCATGCACGACGCCCTTCTCATCCCCGAGATCCTCGACCAAATCCTAACCCACCTCCTCTCCCTCCAGCCCGGCCGAAGGGGGCAAAACGACGTCATATCCGTATCCCTAACATCCCGCGCGCTAGTCCAAGTGGCTCTCGACGTCGCGTGGAAGGAGCAGACGAGCCTGGTGCCGCTGATCAAGACGCTCCCTCAGCGGTGTTGGGAGGATGTTTATGTCCCTGCTCCGAGTCTGGGGATGGGTTCGGATGAGATGATGAGGAGGTTTAATAGGTCTTTTGTACGGTGCTTTTTTTTGGTTTTGTTTTCGTGTATCCATCAAAACTTGAAGCTGATTGGTTGTTGCTTACATTTTAGACGTTCCTTGAAGACGAGTTGACGGAGGAAGAAGAAGAGAGGTTCACCTTCTACGCAAAACGCATCCGAAAGCTCGAATACTTCCCTTTCGCTTATCACATCATCACCACCAAAGGCGAACTCCCATCCGACTTGCAAATAACACGAACCATCTGGTCCATCCGTAAACACAAAGACCAACCTCTCCTCCCGAACTTACAACACCTCATCTTCGCCACCCCGCACCACGCATCCGCGGCGCTGGAGGTGTTCTTGGAGACCAAAGGCGTTTCGTTGGGGTTGTGCTGGTATGGGCGGGTCGACTCGGTTTTGAATGCCCTGTTTTCGGTTATTGGACGGTATGCGATTAATATGCAGGAACTTGATTTGGGGGATTATGTGGATGTTGGTAGACCGGAGGAGGATGCGGGACTTTCGAAGTTGGTGTGTGGGATGAAGGACCTGAGAGCGTTGTCGTGCGGTGCGCATTTGTTGAGTGGGGATGCGATTCGGGCGCTGGCTTCGTTACCGCACCTCCGGAGACTGTGTGTGGTTAATAGTTCTCTGGACATTTTGAACGGGTTACAACTACGACAAACACAAACGGGTGGACATTCATCGACATCGACATCCGGACCCCCGTTCCCGGAGCTGAAGGAATTGGTACTTCGGGAAACGGCACAGTCACACTCGTCGTTTGCGTCGTTGATGAAACGATTACGACCGGTGCATATCCAGAAATTGACCATCCAGATCCTTCACGTACCTCCTACGTCAGAGATCCACGACACGTTCCTCGCTTTCGCTCAAGGTTCCTCCAATCCCGGGTCGATTCATTCTATAGAATATAAATTCATACACAACCCCTACCCACCTAGCTCTACCAACCTAGTATTATACAACATGGAAGGGTGTCAGACTCTCATCGACGGACGGACCCTCGCTCCCTTATTCTCGTTACCCAACTTAACCACCCTCGACCTGGACGTGTTTTGTAAATTCGACTTGGGAGATAGGGAGGTGAGGGAGATGGCTGATGCGTGGCGCGGACTGAGGAGGTTGAGGTTGGGGAGTATGGTTGGGTGGAATCACCCCTCGCGGATCACGTATGATGGGCTGTTGTACCTCCTTCTCAAGTGTCCTGAGCTCGAGTACCTGGCGATATGCTTCGACGCTGCGAGCCACGTACCCATCAACACCTCCTCCCTGTCCTCCCTGTCCTCCCCCTCCCCCTCCTCAGCTATCTCGCCGCCTCACGTTAATAAAAACATCAAGTATTTGTATATAGGCGACTCGACGATAGGATCGAATAACCCGGATGCGATTGGCAGGTTCTTGGCGGAGGTCTTACCGAGGTGTGAGGGTATTAGTGGGAGGTGGTTGATGCATACTGAGGCGGTGGAGAGTTTTTATGAGTGGTATAGAGTCTTGGCGGCGTTGAAGAAGTATCGGGGTGTTAGTAATGATACGAGATGCGGTGATGGTGATGGGGAGGGGGGAGGTGGAGGGGGAGGGGAAGAGGCGTGATGGAATGGATATTATGGAATAGATATGTACATACTATGGACTGGACGAGGATTCGGAGGGGAAGAACAGACTAGGCTGGGTATATATTTACTTACTTACGAGGGTGGTTTTCGGTGATTTGGAGGCTCCTTCTGTACATGTACTTATGGATTTATATAGATTGTATATTTTAGTGAATGTACCGAAAGATGTTGCATTTCTTTCTCGGAGACCCTCGGGATTCAGAGAGGGATGTGTGTCTAGGTCTTTTATCCATTGAAATTTGTTGCGCATAGAGTACATATGCAAGGAAAGAAAGGCCTAGGCAGCGTGGGGCCAACGAACGGATTTACTCGTACACGTTCGCGGGAATGTGTAAAAAGAGATTCAGAACACCTGAACACGCGTGGGATTATGACAAAATGCCGAAAAGATAGCGAGCTTTTATTAGGAGGGGGATGATTCTCCCATTGTCCAAAGGATGGAGAGAAAAAAAGGCGAGTCGGTCGTATTTCTCAGTGCGTGGACCCGAAGAATGGCAATAATGGTTGACGTTGAGGGTGTGGAGCAACAGAATGCAGGGCGTCAAAAATGAGCGCCCGTTGGTGGGTTTCAAGGCACAGGGACGGCGTGGGCCAAGAAAAAATACCGGTTTTGGGATAATGGGACGTGATGAGTTCGAAGAGGGTGCCGATGAAGTTTGAACGCGTCGTTGGGACCCCAAATTTCTTGGGGGATTCAGATCTGTCGACTTAGGTTCGTGTTATGTACGTACGTACTTACCCAAGGTATGTATGGGTTTTGCCAACGGATCTGAACAGTGAAGCTAGTTTGAAGGAAGGGTTGACTGGTGTCAATTGATCGAGCCGTCTGAAATCTGTTTGTAAGTGGATAGAAGTGAACAGTCTAGATTACTTCAAGTGTTGCAGGTTGGACAAGACGTCGGAAAGAAAGAATCGAACCGCCGGACAATTGAATCATTATAAAAGTCCGCTTGCCTGAAGCCTTCTGGGGTTTGGGTATTGTGGCCTGATTTCGCTTTTCGGTAGCAGGGGGCTACAGGAATAGCTGGAATGATACGCATTTACTTATTATTGTAGGGATGCAACACTGGCCTGGTAGCAGTTTGGCATAATAAGGAAGGGTAAGGGAGATGAGGCGGGGAGAACATCTTGGGCAAAAATAACGCGCTTCGAGTGCTGCAAGGATCTGCTTTGAGTGGGTTGTCTGCTGAAGTTGAAGGATGACAGGAGAAGCTGATATGACATTTGAAAAAATAAGTAAATTTGATAACGAACGATCCGTGTTTTTGGGGGCTGGGGTGGGTTTGTCCTGGTCATAATGAGATGATAATCTCTGGAGAAGGCATGGGGGGCTGGGAGCTGATGACAATTAAAAAGTTTTTGCAAAGGATTCGAGGCGGCTCCGGTGATTGAAAAAGAGGAGAGGGAGTGGGACGAGTGGCAGGTGTTGAGATGGCAGCTTAGTTAGATAGAGATGGATTGAATTGAAATGGTTCGGAAAGGAATCGTGATGAGAGTCGGAAATCAAAAGAGTAATATTATCAGAATTTGGGGACAAACAACGACCACTCTTTATTCCGCTCCTCCATGTCTTCCGTCCCTTCCACCTGTATCACCATCCATTACCCTTAGTACGCGTCCACATAAACCCTCATAAACCCTCCTAACTTTCTTTTTTTTCCCCTCATAGGAGGCCAAGAAACCGATCGACGGGCCTACGTGTTCACGGCAAGCGACGTTATTTTTCGCAGTAGACCCCCCGAACCTTCCAAAACATTCTCTTTTCCACCACGAACCACACCGCACTTTTATCGCCGCTATGGCACCACGACGCGGTCTATCGCCTAATCCCTTGACCCCTCAAGAGTCACTGACGCCGAACGGTCCCTCTTCCGCTTCCTCTCTCCAAGCCCAGCAGCCTCGCTCCATTTCCCCCTCTTCGGGGTTCACCCAGTTCCTCGCTAAACCCTCCAAATGGTTCAGCAGAAGCGCATCCACGTCCAAGGTCCCCTCGCCGTCACCTGAATTGAAGCCTGTAGTCAGTGGTGGGAGTAGAAAGCATAAGATTTCCCGTCCGACAGACCCTAGACCTATTTTGGATTCTTATGCCGGAGGGGCGAGTCGGTGAGTATATTGTGTATCTCCTAGCTGCTTGATTGACCATTCTAACTCTCTTTTCTTGTGTTTATCAAGTTCTGTTCTCGATCTTTCCGCCAGGCCTCCTGGATCTCTTGAACTTTCCAGATTCCAGACACCCAGTACACCCTCCAGTCCAATCACAAATCGACCTTCTGGCGGCGGTGGCGATCTTCTTGAAACCTCCAGGAAAGCGTGGTCAAGATCAGCAGACGACTTGAGCAAAGCACCTCCTCCATTGTTCTCTCCTTCTCCTATCAAAACATCTTTTCAAGATCGGGTTGCAGAGTACCGCAATCGCAGTGACAGTACCGCAAGTGCTGTCTCCCCTTCTAGCCCTACATCCCCGGGCAGCATATACAACGGTCGACATCCTTTCCCGACCGTTGGCAACGTTTCTCCTTCGTCTTCCCCTCCTCGCAGCGCTACCCTTCCCTCGGTCTCCATATCAGTCCCAAAACCTGTAGGCGAGGAAGAAGTTATCCCACTCAGCACATCCCCAACCCAAACACATGTCCACACGCGATCACACTCCTTCACTCCCAAATTGCCTTCCAAATTGGCCACGCCACGATATCCCGTTAGTCCTCAACGCGCAAACGAAAGAGATGAAGCTATTAGAGACGTAGAACAACCTCCTCTCTTAAGCACCCCTACCAGAGCCGCTTTTAATTTTGGTTTTGGCGGGGCGAACAACCACAATAAAGCTTTGCATGATGTCAGTACAGCACCTTCCACCACGAACAACCGCGCTACCACCCTTCTCCCTCCTCCGACCATCGTCGAACCCGAACAGGATCGAGACGAACAAGATATCCGGGACCCAAAACGATCATCACAAATATTGTACCATAGTGGGTTGATAAACAGGCTGGTCGACGTCCCGACGAATTTCAACAACCACCCACACCCACCCCTTTCCAAGGGTTGGAAACCTTTCAAGGCGGAGCTCAAGGGATCCAAACTCTATTTCTATAAACCGCCGGGGGATAGAGCTAATGGGATCAGAGATCTGTTCCCCACCACTCTCGTACCACCGTCTGAACAGGACGATGAGCCGATTAATGACTCGGAATTATCAGCCGCCCATGCGGAGGATGTGGACGGTTCCGGTAGGCCCAGAAGAGCGAGAGGAAGGGAGGAGGCTGGGCCGAGTACGATGGTTAGGAAGAAAAGAGCGTACTGGGGAAGAAGAACGCATCCGGATCTTATCCTTGACGCGAGTGGCATGATTGAAAAGGGGACCTTTGAGGCTCTTACCCATGAATCAGTCTTTGCCACTACATTCCCTGGTTTATTCGCCGACCCTTCTTCCAACGATGACGACAAAACACGGTGGGAAGAATTTTCGTCGTCTGTCATATTCGCTATTCCAGCGGTGGTGGGACGACAGGCATTCGAGGCGGAGTTCTTGCGATGTTGCTCTTTTCTCGTGAGCGGCGCTGAAGAAGCGTTACAAGAGACGATGAAAGCCCAAGTCGCACGGCTTGCCAACGAGTATGTTCGGTGTCACGGCCAACCTGTTGACGCGGCTGGCTGGGAGACTTTTAAGCAGGATACGATTCCTGGGGTTGTGCTCGCGGCTGAGGGCCCTCCGTTTTCGTCTTCGTCAGGGTTACCTGTGTCGACTTCGTCTGAGGCGATTTTCCATCCGTCGCCTGTGCCGAGCACCTCCACCTCCACTTCGTCGCCCAATCTTAACACCTTCTCTCCGAGACCGCAAGATGGCAAGACCATATCGCTACTGGAAGCTCTTTCTCCTTCTGTACCGCAGAGTCAGCAATCTCCAAGACTTGGTTTGGCTCCTCCGTTGACGCATAGCCATTTCCCTTGGGACGCCTTACAGGCGGAAGGTCTGACCAGGGACCTTTTCCTCTGTTTGGACCCGTTCTTGGTGGCGAGGAGCTTGACACTCTATCATCGCTCGGTCTTGGAAATATGTCCTGATAACATCACAGCTGAATTCATCACCAACACCACAGAAGCGTACACGGACCAGGAAGACGAGACCATCTCAACTCCCTCATACTCTGCTGCACCGCTCTTTGGTAGTGACGATCAACCGCATTGGCTCACCAAGTTGATCTTGCTTCATATACTCGCAAACGATTCTTCTTCTTCGCATCACCACCATTACGCGAACCACCACCACATTCCAGCAGCACACCTCGCTTCACCCGGCCGTCGTTCCGAAGATCGAGCCAACGTCCAACAAACCTCACGAACACACTCGAGGTCAGAGCTCATCTCCATCTGGGCGAAGATCGGCGAGCTCTGTCGGACGTCCGGGGACGAATGCTCATGGAGAGCGATCTCAGCCGCACTGTGCTCGAGACCCGTCGCGCGGCTGGATAAGGCGTGGAAGAGGGTCGACCCGCAAGCGCTGGCGGCGATCGAGGGGTGGGCGAACTTCACGGGGGATGGGAGCCTCGTGCCGAGTGTGGTTGCGCCGCAGGTGACGGTGTGGGGAGGGGATGTGCGGGTGAGGGTGAATGAGGAGCTGGCGAAGACGGCGGGGGAGAGTGGGAGTGGGGAGGCGACGATGGCGATGGCGATGGTTTCGGTGGCACATGCGATTAGGGCGAAGATGATTTTTGATGGGTTTAGGAGGTCGTTCCTTTTGTGTCCGAGGAAGACGTATGTGGTGGAGGGTGAGGTTGGGGAGGAGGTGAGGAGGCTTGTGGCGTTTTGGGGGGATGTTGCGTCTCAAGGGGGTGTTACGAGTGGGTTGGCTGTTAAGTTTCAACGGTGAGTTGCCTTTCTTTTTCTTTTTTCTTTCTTTTTTTTTTTTTTTGAAAAGATATCTATCTACGTGGTACTGATGCGTTTTTTTTCTCAGTGTGGACCAATTCATGTCCTTGTCGTTAGCCGTCGAGCCAAGGCGGAAAGGCCTCTTCGAGCCTTACTTTTGGACAAGGACCGCTTCACAAACGCCTTCAGCCTCTCTGGTTCCCCTATTATTCCCAGATCCTCTACCGACCGTCACCCTCGTCGATCGCTCCAGGCTCGTCCGAGGGCGGTATGACAGCGACAACTCCGATCTACAGTACCTCCGCTCGCTGGACAACCAACTGCGCAACGACGCGGGACGACAGCTCCATGGGCTCGACGTCAAACAGGACTTTACGAAGAGGCTTATATTGGGTCATGGTGGTACCCTCATCTCGGTGTACCAAGGCGAACTTTTATTGGTCGTGCAGAGCGGTGGATTCGAATCGGCACCGAATTCGAGACCGAACTCGTCACGTGCGCCTTCGCGTCCGCCGAGTACCGCTACCACGACGACGACGGCGACGAATGAGCATGGGGTGATGATGCCAATGGAGAAGGGGGTCAGTCGGAACCCGTCCATTCGTGTGAAGCCAACCTCCTCTCATGGATTGGATCGGAAGACGAGCATCGCGCGTCGGAGCTCGTTGCCCTCGGTCTCGCATCTGAACCGCACGAACTTTGTCACGACGGAGCTGTCCTCTGACCCTCCGTTACGTGTGATCGTACAGGCAGGGACGTTGCAGTCGTTGGTGAATGTGCTTGTGCATGGGTTGGAGAGTATCTCTGTCTCGGTGGCGGATGATAATGGGGAGATGTCGCTTAGGGAGGGTATGACGAGGGAGCTTGTGGTAGATCGGGTGGAGTTTTCGAAGATTTGGTGGAGTGTGTTCAGGAGCTTTGTTTCGCCGCTTGTTTTCTTTGAGGTATGGACCCTATTTCTTTCCTGCAATAGCCGGTTTTTTTTTTTCTCACTTTCACTTTTTATTTTTTTTTCTCTTTAGCTTCTGCGCAAAATATACATCTCATCGCAGCCATCGGGTGCTTCTCCTACGATCGCCGATTATATGAAAAGCGTCAACAGACGAAGAGAAGTCTTGGTCACGCTCAAAGAATGGCTGGTCGTCGGCGGTGGTGCCCAAGATATCCTCGACGATGTTCAGCTATACGGTGTCGTCGAGTCCTTCTTCAACAGTCCCTCCGACCACGCGCTGTATAAATCAACTATGGCAGAAGCGCCTCCCGTCCAACAAGCGTGGAAGTCGCTGATGGAGGAAAAGGAGGTGGTGAAGGCGACGTTCATGTCGCAGACTATGCGGCCTATGATCTCGAGGGGGTTACATAATCGGAGACGGTCGCAGGGACGAGGTGGTGGTGGTGGTGGTGGTGGAGGAGGAGGGCAGGGGAGATCGAGACATTTGAGCACGCGCGAGCCGCCTGATCTCGATAGGATGGACCCGGAGGCGTTTGTTGATAATTTGGATGGGATGGCTTCTGCTGCTTTTAGTAATGTTACACAGGAGGTATGTATCAGTCTGGGGTTTACCTTTTTCGGTTCATACGCTGATCAGGAAATGATTTTTTAAAGGATCTATTTATCACTGCGGACTTGCTTGAAGTCCAGTCTTCGGACAAGACTGGGTGGTTCTCCGGACGTGACGTGCCATCGCAGGACCGTGATGAACCCGTCGAGATCCAGACCATCTACTCGCAGATCCAAGAAGTCGAGCCGTCCTCGTTAATCTCCGAACTCAGCAGCCAAGACGTCCTCTATCGCCTTCTCCCGCCGGGCGTGAGGAGCTGCATCAGAGCGTACAGCATCATCCGAAAATGGCTCATATCCAAGATCGTCGCGCCCCGGATCGGGCTGCGTGCGAGGCAGGCGAGGATGGAGCTGTTGATCCAGGCACTCGAGGTGTCGAGGCTGCGAAACACCGAAACGCCCTCCGCGCCGCAGCTCATGGACCAGCCCTGTGTACGGTCGTTCGTCGAAGCCGTGACGACCTCGGCGATTCTGAGTGTGGAAAGTCGGTTGCATGCGAGGGCGTGGCAGGGTGTGGGGTTGAATCGCGGGAGTGCGTGCGATACGGTGACGTCGCTTTTGCATCGTCCGTATGTGCAGTCGACGTCGTCGCCGGAATCGTTGACGGTGGATATGGGGTGGCTTTTGGAGAGGATGTTGGAGATCATCTCGACGTCGGATGTGGTTGAGGCTTCGTCGCAGGAAGGGCAGAATCTTATTAATTTTGATAAACGAAGGTAAGTAAATGAATGGGTCGACCCTTTTTTTCATTTTATAAGATTGTGATCTCATGCTGTGTTTTAATTTTTTTTTCATTAGACATCTATGCAATTTGATTCGGAAGTCGGCTTGTCTTCCTTCCGAGCGCAAAAATTCCAACTCGGAAGAGTCGCACAGACGCGGATTTGAACGGCTCAACAACATCGAGAAGGAAGTCCTTCCATTGCAATTCGACCATCGCGGTATCAAGGAGGAAGCCTTCAAAGAGGCGGCTACTCCAGGGGTCAACGGGGGTCTCCCATCCAACAAAAAAGCCATCCGTCCGTTCCATAAAATCGTCACGGTCCAGATCGAGAAGAACCGGAGAGACAAAACGCTCAGGACGCGGCTGCAGAAGGAAAAACTGCAAGAGCAGACGAAGAATGAGAGGCGGGATGATCTGCTGAACAAGGCGATGCGACCGCGGAAGCCGCTGACGAATGTGCAGAAACAGCATCGGAATAAGAAGAGCATGTCGGCGTTTTTGAGCTTCATGCGGCCCATCTCGAGTGCGTTTGTGTCGGACAGCCCTCAGCACCTGACACTCAGGCGGACACCATCCAAGCTTGACTTCCCTTCGTCCGGCAAACCTTCCCTCGTCCTCAGCATCATGGACGCACGCGTCGCGCAGTTCGTCAATAACGAACGGTCGTACACTTTCCAACTTGATACTGAGGATGGGGGGCATTATCTCCTGCAAGCCTTTAATAAACGGGAGATGACCAAGTGGCTCGAGGTCATTTCGAGGGTGACCAAGAACGCGGCGAAACGGCGCTTGACGTACATTGCCAATTCTCCTAAACCACAGATCGCTGATCATATACATTCGCATCCGATTGTGGCTTCTCGGGATCCTCAAGCAGGTGTGTATATTTTTTTGTTGTTGGATAAGCGGTTCGCTGGTGATTGATGTTTTTTTCTTTATTTATTAGTTTTCGGCGTGGAACTCGATTTCTTACTTCGGAGAGAAGCCAATGGCGAGCATATACCTGCGGGTACTGTCCCACTGATCATTGAACAATGTCTCAATGTCGTGGAAACCCGTGGGCTCACGGAAGTTGGAATTTGTGAGTTTTCTTTTCTTTTGCTTTTCTTGCTTTTCTTTTTTTTCTTTTCTTTTTTGAACTTTTCCTAACGATTTCACCTTAGATCGAATTGCTGGAGCTACGACAGAAATCAACTCCCTGAAAGATGCTTATAATAGAGGGGAATTTCCTATCAGAGAATCGACGGACATCCATGCGATTTGTGATCTCGTCAAGTCGTGGTTCCGTTTGTTGCCTGAGCCGGTCTTTCCTGCTCCTTCTTATCATAAAGTAATGGAAGCAATGAGTGAGTTTATCAAAACGTCCTTTGTGTAGACGAAAGTATTCTTAACATGTCATTAAAGGGCAAGAAAATTTGGACGACCGCTTGCTGTGCATTCGCGAAGTTGTTCAAGCCCTTCCTCAGCCCAATTTCGATATCCTTCGACGAGTTTCAGAACATCTTGATAAGTACGTGTTCTGTCTACAATCTTTTTGGAAATGCGTCTTTACAATATCTTTCAGAGTGACCGACTATGAGGAGCTCAACCACATGACGGCAGAAGCTCTGGCAATTGTATTCAGTCCAAATCTTCTCAGAGCCCCTCAGAACGATTTTGTGATGATTCTGAACAATATGGGATTGTCACATAAATTAGTGAAGGCTCTGATTACGCACGTAAGTTGGGCTATCGTCGTCCGTCGTCAGAGAATCCCGCATCTTACCCTTTTTCTTTCAGTTCCACATTATCTTCGATGAAGCTGATCAAGAGGAACAAGCTCACGAGTCCGAAGATGAGCTCGATTCTCCCATTCTCGAAGAAGACGAACCAAGTTATGATTCATCGCATGACCCCAACGACTCCGAGGCCCAACTCGAACCCACCAACGTGTATACCCCTAGCTAATACCCAGGATTATTCTCGCATCTACTACTTATAACCATCCACATCCATTATGTGTATACCTATCCAGACGCAAACTCTTTTCGACCCTTAGTACAACAACACCGATCCCGATCCCGCACGTACCCAGACCCTCTCATAACATATTTTTTGCTCTGCTCGTTTCTCGCAATTACCATACCATCATCGTTTTTTTTTCCCCATACCTATGTGTTTTATTTTACTCGAACTTTCTCTTTTTTTTTGTTGAAAAAACGTGTATGTGCCATGTATGTACATATGTGCTACAAATCAAAAAATTAGATTACTTATCGACGGTGTGGCAGTGGGGGAAGGGCGCAGATGTCCGATTTAGCATCTGACAAGCTGATCCCTGAGCGCCTAAAATAACGATAAAGGGATCCAATCTCCTTCCTCTTTGTCCTTTATACCACCACCACCACCACCAAGACCCCAGCGCTCAGTTCCTCAGCGACGTCTGGCCAAGATGCCTACAACCAACAATGTGGACAACGGGATGGATTACAATCGGCAACATCATTCTCACGCCGGGGGCGATCACAGTACTAGAGGCGGCGACCGCCAGTATCCCCCTCACAGCTCTCAGACGACAACGAGCAAGCGTCAACAAAGCTTACAGGCACCAAGAGAAACAAGAGAAGGCACCGATGAGCGTAGGGCAAACTCCTCTGCACCACCGCCCTTTAAAGAGATGGGATCGAGCTCGACGCGTGTCCTCAGTTCGGATAAAGGACCATCGCCCAACGAGGTTCCAGGACCACCTCCTGCTAAACCCACCAAGAACAACGAACCTGTGAGGTCGGGCCATGAATCAAGCGAACGACAAGGAGTAGGATCACCCGAAGGATGGGTTTCCGTTGACAAGAAGGACTTTACCACCACTGAGCACTCGGACCGTCATGGTGCTCGATCTTCGTCGAGGGCAGAAGGGGCGATTTCGGGCTCCCAAGAAACTCGTCCAAAGGTCTCCTATGCTCATATGGCGAACCCGGAATCTGCAGGATCAAAGTCATCAGGAAATGGTCGATCCACTGGCAAGGAACCCCCAGTCCAAGAAGCGACCAGGTCTTCACGATCCGGTTCGCCTGCGAAACATATCTCTTCCAATCTTCCCCAGGGACCGATCGACCCACGTCATGTGCAGCGCAGCACGCAAGGGGAGACAAGAACTTCACGATCTGATTCGTCGGCGAAACGTACCAATGAACATCTTTCTGATGGACCGACCGACAAACGTCATGGACAGCCCCCCACTGACTATAACCCTCGTGATCGTGATCGGGACCGGGAACCTTCAGGATACCCAAAGCAAAACGTTGTTTCGTCCGAAGAAGCGAGAGGACAGGCCAGTGATAGCAGTGGTTCCTCTGACCTTGAGACGATGGGCCCGTTCGCTCAGGCTCAGATGAATCCTTCAGACATTCCTTTGCCACCCGACCCCAACCAACAGGCGAGATCTCAGCAACAACAGCAGCAGCAGCAGCAGCAGCAAGTACAGCAACATCAACTACAGGCTGCACAGCAAGAGGATTCCAGGCTTTCCAATAGACTTTGGAGAGGCGCGACTTCGCTTTTAGGTGGACAACCCAAGGACAAGGCTCTCGCAGATGCAGAAATGCGAATCGCCAATCTCGAAGCAGATGTAAGGAGAGAACAGAAGGAACATGCTCGTCGAAGGACGAGGTGCTATGAATTGGAAAACGAGAATACACGCCTCAAAGAAAACCTGCAAGCGCTGCACCACGAACTTTATAATAATCAGCGGGAGTTGCAAGAAGCGAAATCCCTCTCTGATATACGAGGTAGAGAGCTTCAGGGCGCCCAGGTCTTTTTGACCAAGGCCGATTCTTTGTCGATGTCGGACGTCATTGAGAAGGTTTCCATCCTCAACGAGGAGATCTTCCAGGCGGCAGCACTTTTCGCAGAGGGCATTCGTCATGAAAACCACGAGAATATTGCGATAGAGACGATCCAACAATATCAACAACAGACTTGTCGCGCTCTGGGCGAACGAATGACACAGCTTCTCATCGAACAGGGCCATCGTTCTGATGCAAACTCTGAGGTCCACCCGCTTATCGGCCAATCTGTCATCTCGAGTTATTTGGTCCACTTCTGCAATTCGAAGTTGAATTCTTGGTTCCCATCGGAACCCAGGATTTCCGATTTTTTGTCCCAAGTTTACGGTCAAATGAGACAGCGCGGTTCGTCTGCCTTTTCTTTTTCAAGGTCAACGTTTGCTGATTATTCGGTATAGAAGAACAAGCGGTATCTGGCAGATGGCGGGCTCTCATCCATGCTCAGATCAGGCCCTCCACGGACGAGTGGAAGAAAGAGTTATTTAATAAGCTAGAAGCCCTGCTCGTCATTTCTTCCTGGAACGCACCGCAGGACGCTAAGCAAGCGTTTGAAAGCAAAGTCGGCCCCATATTTAAAGCCCTCGAAGATCTTAGAGCCGCCATATATGAGAAGTTCACTTCAGCCGACCTCCACGCTTTTATTCCCGACCCAGATGGGCCCTTCCAAACATGGATGGAAGACGCGTATGGAGACGACCGCAATGCACGCACCAATGTCGACGGCACCGAGATAGTGGCAGGAACGACAGCCATCGGCCTGAGGCAGGTTCAAACTGGCCGCCGGGAGGAAACATATATTTGTGTTATTCCCCCCAAAGTTTTCCTCTATTCCACTTTAAAGGAGGCGCTTGAGCCTCCCCCTCCTACGAAAGGAAGAAGCAGGAAACGCGTCGAGGCTCAAGACGGGGGAAGAACTTAGTTTGAACTCGATCCAGCAATTCTTGATGATGATAACGATGGTTAAGGATATCTATTGCCTTGAAAGCAGTTGTACTGATATGTTGTGTGTCTTTCTTTCACTTTTTTCCGTGTAGTTTCCTTTGTTGCGATTAAGTCCTGCTAACCTATTGTCTGATTCGCTAAATATTTTCCCAACGATAATGATATTTGAAAACCCTATCTGTGGGTAAGTAAGCCTAGAAAGGGCGCAAACGTCCGATAGAAGCTAACAGGGTCATGCTTGGGCGCTAAAAAGGAGATAACAAGGTCATTTCAGTCCTTTCATCTCTACTCTCTGATCTGCACTGTAAAGACCTTAAGTTTTGGAAAAACTGGGGCCTTGCCAGTGCTCACTGCCATGAACGATAGGCCCTCGAACGCCAAGCGGTCTTTTCTTTCTCACGACGATCACAACGGCGGAACCAAATCCTTTGACCGCCTTCGGGTATTTGTACCAACCAAACGTCGAGCAAGCTTACAGCCCGACTCTCAACAAGACGGCAGCGATGGACCTGCTGGGACAAAAGGATCTTCCTCACCACCCTTTCAATCGTTGATACCTAGTACTTCCGACATTCTTCGACCTACTCAACCAACTCGATCTCAGCAACATGCTCCGCAGGCGACTTCACGTTTAGCTGGACAACCCGCGGGCAAGGCCCTCGCAGATGCCGAAATACGAATCAACAATCTCGATGCAGATTTAAGGAGAGAGCAGAAAGAACATTCTCGTCGAAAGTTCAGGTGTCAGGAATTGGATGACGAGAATTCAGCCCTCAAGGAAAATCTGCAGGCCTTGCAGCAAAAATTTGATAACTGTCAGCGGGAGCTACAAGAGGCGAAATCCATTTCTGATACGCATAGCGGGGCCCTCTCACAAGCGGAACTACGAATCAATAATCTCGACGCAGATTTAAGGAGAGAGCAGAAGGAACATGCTCGTCGAAGTGCGAGGTGCCATGAATTGGAAAACGAGAATACACGCCTCAAAGAAAACCTGCAAGCGTTGCACCACGAACTTTACAATAATCAGCGAGAGTTGCAAGAAACGAAATCCCTTTCTGGCACACGTAGCAAGACTCTCTCAGAAGCGAAACCTGCCAATTCACATGTTCCTGAGGGACCACCCGACTCACGTCATGGGCAGTCCCCCTCTGGCCATCCCACTCGGGATCCGGATCCTTCAGCATACCCAAAGCAAAAGTTGGTTTCATCCGAAGAAGCGAGAAGACCAGCCAGTGATAGCAGTGGTTCCTCTGACCTTGAGACGATGGGCCCGTCCGCTCAGATCAATCCGTTAGAGATTCCTTTGCCACCCGATTTCAACCAACGGGCCAGATCCCATCAACAGCAGCAGCAACAACAACAACTACAGGCTGCACAGCAAGAGAATTCCAGGTTTCCCTACAGACGTTGGAGAGGCGCGACTTCGTTTTTAGGTGGACAACCCAAGGACAGGGCTCTCGAGCAAGCAGAGATACGAATCAACAATCTCGACGCAGACTTACGGAGAGAGCAGAAGGAACATAATCGTCGAAAGGCGAGGTGCTATGAATTGGAACACGAGAATACACGCCTCAAAGAAAACCTGCAAGCGCTGCACCACGAACTTTATAATAATCAGCGGGAGTTGCAAGAAGCGAAATCCCTCTCTGATATACGAGGTAGGGAGCTTCAGGCTACCCAGGTCTTTTTGACCAAGGCCGATTCTTTGTCGATATCGGACGTCATCGAGAAGATCTCCATACTCAACGAGGAGATCTTCCAAGCGGCAGTACTTTTTGCACAGGGCATTCGTCATCAAAAATACGAGAATATTGCGATGGCGACCATCCAAGAATATCAACACCAGACTTGTCGCGCTCTGGGCGAACGAATGACACAGCTTCTCGTCGACCAGGGCAAGCATTCTAAAGCAAACTCTGAAGTCCACGCACTCATCAGCCAATCCGTCATCTCGGCTTACTTGGTCTACTTCTGCAATTCGAAGCTGAATTCTTGGTACCCATCGGAACCCGGGATTTCCGAATTTTTATCCCAAGTTTATGGTCAAATGAGACAGCACGGTTCGTTTGTCCTCTTTCTTTCCAATGTCAGCGTTTTCCTGACTGTGCGACATAGAGGAACAAGCTGTGTCTGGCAGATGGCGATCTCTCATTCGCGCTCAGATTAGGCCCTCGACAGATGACTGGAAGAAAGAGTTATTCAAAACCTTGGACGCCATGCTGGCTATCTCCTCCTGGGGCGCAACGACCGACGTTAAGCTGGATTTTGACGGCAAAGTTGGGCCTATATTCAAAGCACTTGAAGATGTAAGAGCGGCGATATACGAGAAAGTCACTTCAGTCGACCTCCATGCTTTTATGCCTGAACCAGATGTCCCCTTTGAGAAATGGATGGAAGACGCGTATGGAGACAATGTCGACGACACCGAGATAGTGGCAGGGACGACAGCGATTGGCTTGAAGCAAACCAAAGCTGGCCGGGAGGAAACACATCTTTGTATCATCCCCCCCAAAGTTTTCCTCTATTCCACTTTGAAGGACGCGCTTCAGCCTCCCCTGCCTACGAAAGGAACAAGCAGGAACATGTAGTTTTTCTTTTTGACCCTAGTTCCACATTGGTTGCCGTTCCCGATTTTTTTCCCCTTTCCTTCTGATCTGCAGTACGAAAGACAGAACAAACCCCAGCAGCATTCTTGTCTTGACTTTGACCATTTTTGGACAACAACCCCACTGCCTGTAGTCTCTGATTTAAGTATTTTCATACGCCTTTTCTTTTTGTAGCCCTTTTTGTTTCGATGAGTCCCAGCATTGTGCCTGGTTGGCCAGACACACAAAATACATACAGTAAATATACACACCCTTTGTGAGATACTAAAAGTCCATGATCGGGTTGTCCTAGTTGAGATTTACAGTTTTGATCCGGCAATGAGGACCTCCTTTTCATGTTTCCTCCACCACTCTTCCATCTCCGCATCCAAGTCATACCCAAAGGCTCGTTGTGTTCGTTCTTTATCGGCCCAAAGGTTCTCGTTGCCCTTATTGGTCTCGGTCGACGGGCCCTCGCGATCCTCTTTCAGTGCAGCTTCTCTCGCCTTTTGCATGGATTCATCACGGGCACGCTGTTGAGGACCGTCTGGGAGATGGAATATGTGCTGGTTCATGCGTGATTCGATTTGCGCTGACGATGCGCGTCCGTGTCGGATGCTCTGGTATGCGCGGAGCAGATACTCGAGTTGGTCATGGTGGGTTATTCGCGAAAGCAGGTTACCCAACACGGCTCCGTCTTCAATCTAGTTTGATCAGAAGGACGATTTGAGTACTGGAAATGTGCATTTATAAACTCTAGGAACTTACAGCCATTGCAGCTCCTTGAGCCCTGTATGGCTTTGCAAAAGTTATGATCGCGTTAAGACTGGCATCGAGAAATGACATACCAGCATCGGATGGCAGGCGTCACCTAACAAACAGACCTTCCCGTCCTTGTGCACCCAGGTTTCGAGAGGCTCTCTGTCCATCAAAGACCAGACCGACGTTTTTTCGATCAAGGCGAGTAACCCCCGGATCCTATTTGCTCTATGTCAACACTTATAATGGTAATGAATGTGAGCAGAGAAATACCTCGGCTCGAATTCTGAAAAGTTCTGGCGCATAGTCTCGTTATCAGCACGCCGAACCACCTCATTTGTGCTCGTTGTCGGATGCGGGAGGACGACATTATATAACTCCTTGTTTCTCTGGACGAACAAACGGAGATCAACATCTTGATTTGACGAAAAGGATTGAATATACCCACAATGCAATATCCAACAGCATGTTTCTTTGGCCCCATCCAGACACACACTTGGTCATTGACCAGGTCTTTCAATATCGGATCCTCCAACATCAGGGACGTCGGGATAAGTGCCCTGTACGCTTCATCGCCTGTTGGCCTCGGTCGGTCTTCGTCACCAACGACCACGTTCCGCACGTAGCTGTGTATCCCATCAGCTCCGACGACAAGGTGAGGTGAAATCGTCTCTCCGGAATTTAGGGTGATGCTCGGTGCTGACGGGTCCAAATTTGTCACTGTGCTTTTTAGGTTTATGGTAACGTAAGGGCGGGCGAGGTCTAACAATATCTTTTGCAAGTCTGCTCTCTGGTTGGAAGGGAAATGAAAACAACGAAAACCAAAGGCTATCAGGTCGATCTAAAAACAGGAAAAAAAGGCAAAGATAGACCAACGTGGAAAGCGTAATACGGCCCGTTGGGATCATATGGGATTCTATTCCATCCCACTTCCTCTCCATCGCTGTCTTTCGGATTCAAGATAATAATAAAATGTCAACTCCTTCTGTCCAAAAAAACAAAAACAAAACAAAACGGCACTCACATCTCCTCAACGCAAACGACCCCAACGGCACACCCAACCTCTTCATCTCCTCTCCCACCCCCCACCTAATCAACAGCCGGGAGACGTTTGGAGAAATCTGGATCCCAGCGCCGACCTCTCCTAGCTCGGAGGCACTGTCGTATAACGTCACTTTGTGTCCGGCTTTTCCGAGCGTGTAGCCTGCGACGAGGCCTCCTATACCCGCGCCTACGATCGCGATGTCGAGTTGCACTGGCACTGATTCAGACGCTGGTGCTGGTACGCGTTCGTGCTCGTTATGACCCTGCTTGGAGGCACGACGAAAAGTAAAAAATCGGGTTGACATTTCTTCAAATTCAATAGCGAAGGAAACGGGGAAGGGAAGAAGAACTTACGTCTATTGGCGTCTAGGGTTTGCGAGAATTATATTAATATGAAGAACACTTTATTAATATCTTGCCGATGAAAGCTTGGATGCCAGCCTCCAGCAGCTGGAGGCTGCATAGATATCCCAATTCTCACCGTTGTCATGATTTATAGACCTGGAGAAGTACGAGGTGCTGTGGGATTCAAATCTATGAAAAGAGGGATACTACCCTCCATCTGGTTATTCTTTGCAAACAAAATAAAAGGCAGTAGTAGGACTCACAATGACCGATCTTTCAACTGAAATAACGATAACGTTTGCAATTGTTGAAAAAAAAAAGGTAAACGGAAGGAATGGGCTCAATTCGTTCAAAACGCGAATCACCCCCAGAATTTATCTCTTTTTATTTCCTCCTCATCGATATCTTCCATGGATCTTCCAAAGTTCCATCGGGTGGTTTTTTGGATTCGTGAGTGATCATGATTTCAGATCACCTGTCCATCGCGGGCGGTAGGTATAAACCGTTTGAAATAAAATCCAGAGGATAAAAATCTAATCAGTGCCAGTGGTTTGATAGCGACCGAACGCTTGAGAAGAAGATCGTAGTTCTTTGTTTGTTGCGTTGCTTAGACCAAGACTTGAAGCTTGACAGTGCATCCAGAAAATCAAATACATAGACCGGCACTAAGCAGCTTTCGTTCCTTCTTTTTTCTTGAGAAAAGGATTCCTGCATACCATAATAACATCCGCAAGAACATCCGTGTTGGGTTTTGTAAGTTTGACGTTGGGTCCTCCGACAGTTCATAATAAGTATCGTGTGTTTGTTTGCATAGATAGACTAGTGATACAAGTGAGAGAGAGAAGGAGCACCGTCATGTATTGACCATATCGGAAAGTAAGAGATAAGAGGACAGGGAGCAGGAGCACGAGGAGGAGGAAGGAGGAGGGAGTCAGAGGCGGAAGGTGAGAGGAAGGAAAAGCGAGACTCGCGAGGGGGAAGAGAAGCCCAATCCCAATGAACATGCAGAGATGAGAGAAAGAGAGAGAAAGAGAAAAGAGACAAACGGAAGAAACAGAAATCCAGAGTTCTATGGAGAGGAAGAAAGAAAGAGTCGTGGACGATGAGAAATGGGATAAGAGAGAAAGGTAGATAAAAAAAAAGTCCATGTTTGATTCCAAGAAATGTAGAACTACCTATGTGAAGTGCAGTAGTTATGAAATTTAATGGAGGGATGGGATGGATATACCATTGAGGAGGAGGCAGAGATTTTTTTTTGGGTTTTGTTTTGTGGTTTGGGAAGAGAGAGAGAAAGAGAGAGAGAAGAGAGAGAGAGAAGAGAGAGAGAAAAAGAGAGAGCATAGTACGTACATCAAGGACCACCGTCACCACCCAGATGAAAAAAAGAAAAAAGAAAAAGAAAAGAAACGAGACCAAAAGCCCAACACAGAAAGAGGGAGAGAGAGAAGAGAAAAAAAAATCACTCATAACACAAAATAAATATCCTCCCACTCTTATCCGACAAGATCACCGCTCCCTGGCTCTGATCAATATTAATCGTCTCCACGCTGCCCAGATCCAACTCGTCCGGGATCTCGAGCGTCCGAACCTGGCCTTCCATCCTTTCCATCCCGTTCGTATTTCCACTGTTATTATTACCACCCTTGGTCGAGGAGGAGGAGTGGGTGTTGTTATTGTTGTTGTCGTTATTATTTCGAGACGACGATGACGACGCGTTGGCGTCACACGTTCGTGTGTTGGAGGTGTTGGTGTTGGTATCGGTCGACCGGCTGCCCCCTCTCCCATTCCCATTAGAACTGGAATTAGGCTGTCCGCCCGTTCCTCTGTTCGTATTATTTCCATTCGAACACCCAGCTTGTTTGCCATGCGCCGACGAGGAGGAGGAAGAAGAACCTCGTCTGTCGAGAGGCTCGACACCATAATCCTCGCTGAAGGGAGGGAAAGTGACGAAACGCAGGGCTTTGGGTTCGTCATCGACAACGTGGACCCTGTTGGTGTTTCCGTTTCCGTTTCCGTTTGAATTTGTATTCGCGTGGGCATTGGTATTGCCACCATTTCCATTGGTGGTGTTCGTTGTCGACCCGACGTCCATACCAAACTCCTCCTCATCCTCCTCCTCATCCTCTTCCTCTCCACTACCCACCTCACTCCCTTCCTCCTCCTCACCATCTTCTTCCCTTATCCCACTCCCACCTCCCACCCCATCCGCAGCAACTCCATCACCCTCACCCTCACCATCATCCGCATACTCAATCCACACCGCATGTCCAAAATCGACCGCCACGAGCGGCCGGGGTCTCTCCGTCTGGGTCCCATCATCATCGTCTGGATCGGCGGGGCCATCCAGGACACGCACGACCTCGAACGGGGTGCTCACGTACCACAGGTTCATCAGCGCATCGTCTTGTGCCTGGATTTGTGCTTGTGCTTGTGCGTTTGCCGACGACGACGACGATGATGAAGAGGATGTCGCTTGGTCATTCCCATTCGTATCCGTATCGGTGTGGCCATTCGAAGTACTCTTCCCCGCAGAACCCAACCTCGCCCCCGCCTCCAACAACAACGCCCTCTCCTCCACCCCTCCCGCCTCCCACTCCACACGATCCAACGGCACCCTAAAATAATGCTGCGCCAACACGAACCGCGTCCGATGCGTCGTCTGGTCATGCGCCGCCAACAACACGACCGTGCAGCTCACGCGCGGGATGTTGGGTAAGGTGGGCCACCATTGACGTACGAAGTGCGCGGATTCCGGGTACCATGGTGGGAAAGGGTATGGGTTCGGGTTGGGTTGGGGGGTGACTTGGGTTTGGGCTTGGGTTTGTGTTTGTGTTTGTGGTTGGACTTGAGTTTGAGTTTGAGCTGGAGGGGGAGGGGGACCGAAAGCTTGAGGGATGGCTTGGGGTATCGGGTTTTGTTGAACGGGCTGCGGTTGCGGTTGTGGCTGCGTGGGGTATAGACCAGGTATTATAGTAGTCGTCGTCGTCAACGGCATAAGGTAAGGAATCGGAGCATATGTCGACACCCCCGCCGCCATCATCGCTGCTGCTGCTGCAACGGACATCGGCGGCGAAGCCATTAGCAGTCCCGGAATGATATCCATACTGTCTTGCTCAACCTCCAAATCCTCTTCCAGTTCCTCCTCCTCCTCCTCCAGTTCCTCCTCCTCCTCCAACGCCTCCCCTTCTTCTTCTCCTTCTTCTTCTTCCTCTTCCTCCTCCTCCTCTCCCTCCCCTCTAACAACCGGGAAAATAAACTTCTTCTTCAACGTCCTCGCCGGCGGTACTCTTCTCGAAATCACCGGTGACGACTCCGGGTCCGGTAAAGTCGCGATGTAGTTCTTTAAGAGAGAGAGAGGGTAGAAGTGCTGGAAGGCGGCGTCGCTCTCTTCGCAGTGGATGACGATGTGGTTTTGGTAGAGGATGCAGGACCAGTTGGAGGACATGACCTGGAACAAAAAAAAAAAAGATTAGAATCCACCAACAAGAAAAGAAAAGAAAAGAAAAAGGAAAAAAAAACACAACATACACATTCAATCCCCGTATCCACAAACACATACTCCCTCTTACTCCAATCCGGCAACGCATACAATCCAATCGTGTTCGACGTCGACACCCATATGAACGCCGACAAGAGGCGCTCGGACGGGTCGAGCAAGAACACGTTCATCACCACGCCCGTCGTCCTGAACTCCGTCACCCGCGAGAAGATGGGTGGGTGGATCGAGCTCTCGCCTGAAGGCCCGTCGGAGAAGGTGAGCCGCATGAGGACGAACTTCATCACTCTGTCGTCGTCGTACCTGTGTAGTAGTTGAAAGATACATTAATAAAAAGAATCATCCACGTTGTTTGAAAGGAAAAGAGAAAGAAAGAAAGAAAAAAACAAAAACAAAAACAAAAACACTCACGACCCCGTCAACACCTTCGCCATCGTGAAAAACACCGTCCTCTCCTCAAACTCCACCCTACACTTCCACAACTCCCACCTCGCACCCGGGTTCCACTCCGCCAAGCACGTATCGCTCTGCACGTCCCAACACACCACTTTCCCGCTCTTCGTCGCGCAGAGCGTGTACGACGAGGTGATGGGCGAGAGCCAGTCGACTTCTTCGCCCGGTGGTGCGCTCACGATTTTGTACCACCCGCTTTGGCGGGGTTCTTTGGTCTTTTGGGATTGGACATCGGTGAGAGGTGGTGGGAGTGGCGATGTTGCTGTTGCTGTTGCTGTTGTTGCTGATGTCAACCCTCCCTCATAATACCTCCTCAACCGTCCATTAACCGCCAACCTCCCTCCTCTTTTACAAACATCCATATAATTCGAATGCAAATTCACCCCATCCCCACTCACCACCTCGCTTCCAATCGGCCTCGGCGCGCGCACCCGCCACGCCGCTTCGTAGTGGTTGGCTTTGTTCACGGCGTGTATGAGAGCGTCGGTGCTCAAGTCGGAGAGGCGTTGGAAGCCCTTGAGTGGGAGCGCGCGACATCGCCGGAGGAGGTCGTTCGCGAGCTTGCGGTAGACGGGACGCGTCGTGGATGCGTCGTAGAGGGATCGGCATGTCTGTTTTGTTTTTATTGGGGATTAGTTTTTGAGTTTTTTTTTTTTGTGCAAGTGGGAGTGAGGGGGAGGGTGCGATAGGAGAGAGGATGATGATGATTTGATAGAAGAGGACTCACAAGTTGCAAAGAATGCACATCTCTCAAATCCAAATACGTAGCAATGTTCAACAAGAGATCATACGGCAACGTGCTCAATCCCATGTCGTCGTTATCTTTGTTCTTATCGTTATTGTTATTTTGCTTTTGGTTTTCTTTAGTCGAAAGTGCTAGCGACTCCTGAGTGTCGTAGTAATATTCGTATTCTCCGTTGTTCAAATGGGAATGAATCGAATCGGATTGTGATTTCGATTGTGATTGTGCTTGCGATACGTTTATCGACTCGTTCTGGTTCTGGTTCAGGGTTTGGGGACTTGTGGTTATTGTTGATGGTGATGGCAGCGACGAAGAGACCGATGAACTCGGCGCTGAGAGTGACAACGGTGCGAGCGAAAGTGCAAGTGATACTGGTGTAGTAGTAGTTAACAGCTCGGAAGGTCCAGGACCCTCACACAACATCAAACGTCCTTCGTTTTTCCCGTTTCTTCCGGTTGTGGTTTGTAAGGGTTGTCACGAGTAACTTAGGCGAGAGGCGAAAATGACAACGGAGATGAATAGAAACAAAAGCGATGGGATGGGGATGGGGGATGGAGGCGGAGATCTAAGCCAAGTATCTGTTTGTGTTTGTGTTTCTGCGCCGTGAAGCTTGAAGGGTTGGAGAGTCAAATTAGCCCGAGCGGATTCGAGTTGACACGATTGTTGTCAGTGTGTGGTGTGTGGAATGAAGGATTGGGTTGGGTTGATTGTGGAACCACTTCCTTCTTTTCTAGGTTCCGGATTGTGTAGATTGGGTTCAATTGTTCGTTGTTCAAGATTTTTCTGTTATTGTTGCTGAAATTGGGGTTGTGGTTTGTCGTCGTCTACGCCGGGAGAGATGGAAGACGATGTGATTCGTGTCCGAAGTCGTCTTTCCAAAGGGTGCACGTTCAACCCAAAAGATTCTCAAACTCGGTCGGTTTAGGGTTTGTCGGATCGCGCTCACCGCTTGATGGTGCAAGGCTGCGCTTAGAAGAGTGCCGATGGACCACTGGTGGATTCAAGGCTAGATGGATTTCGAGCGAGCGAGCGAACCTGTATCTGGAAAGCGCAGCCTGAGTGCTTCGGATAGCCTTGCCCAGTCTCGTGAGACTGTTAGAGACTGAGATAGCCTGAGATGGGACTGCTTCTTCTTTCTGTTTCTGCTGCACCGGCCACCGACTCGGGTGGACGCTTCTGGATACCGATTATCGAATCGAATACTCGCGCTGTGTGCTGACCTATCAGCGGCGAGAGAAGAGAAGGTGGTGATGATGGTAAGAGCGAGAGAGAAAGAAGAGAAAGAAAAAAGAAAAAAGAGCAAGGACGAAGCGGACGGTAACCGTGGCAGACGGCAGAGGGCAGGGAAAGAGACAAACAAGGAGTGGCCACAGCCCTAGGGGCTCCTCGGCTTTTTCCGTCTCATTTGTTTTTCTTTTCTTTTTCTCTTTCCGATTCATCTCCAATTCCTCTCTTTTCCTTTTTCTTTCCAACACCAACGAATACCAATTTAATAAAGTCTAAATCTAAAAGAAAACCTCTCCGTTCAGTCAGCAGTCTTCTCTGAATCAGCCACCAAATTGCCTTCACCCAGGTCCCGGCACCCCAAATTCTAGTTCCCAATTCTGACTCGCATGTTTCCTTCTCTCGGCAAAATCGACAATCACGCTCAGATATGGAGGGTTCCAGAATCCAGGCGGATTTCCGACCTTGAGCACTCTGACAAAACGGAACAAAAATTCCCTGTCTTCAGACGACCCCACAAGGGCTACATTGTACCTGTCTGGAACTATGGCTATGGCTATCATGTTATGGCTATGTCGACCGTCACAGTCGACGTTGATCCCTTTCATTGGATCACCCAACCATTCCAGGCTTCAGGCCTTCAGCTTCAGAGCTTCAGCTCCAAAGTTGTGTCCTATCCAAAGTACCACTCCAAGCTCCATGCCTGGAAGCTCGCTCGATATCTTACCTTCACTCTGAATCCGACTCCTCTTATATATACTTACGCGGTCCCTGGATCTTCCCGTAAGGCATAGCGCATGCTAGTGGGGCAAGCTGCCTAACGCACACCGAAACGGAAACCCCGCTTAGGCAGACAGACGAGCCTCATTCGAATTCAAAAATAGCCCAATCACTCGACAGATTCAATGTAAGTATACAGGTTGCTTTGCTTGCCTGAGTGACTCTGCCTCCGCCTCGCTCCGCCTCTATCTATCTATCTGCTTTGATAAACTAAGCTAAGCTAAGTTCAGCCAAGGTTAGGTGCGTTTCACCTCCAGGCTCCAGCTCAGCTCTGCCTATCTATCCCCTTCGTCTCAGTCTGATTGCTAACTCTGAATCTGACTGATCCCAGTCAGGTCTATCGGATATAACGGTCCATTGTCCAAATCCCATTCGACAAGCGGGATATCATAATCATGATACCTATCCAGTAGGTCCGACGCGACGCGAAACCAAACGTCCCCAGTCCGATACGATAGACTCTAGAGGCGAGTTATTCTATCAACCAAATCCAAAATTCAACTCTCAATAACAACGAATAATCTACAGACTCAAAGCAAGCTCTCTTCAATCACGATCATGAGTCGAGGCTTGCGCTTCAGCCTAAACTTGAAGTATGACTAACGTTCGGTTCAGATCAATATCGCCGACGCTTGCGCTTGCGTTGTTTGTCCAATTGCTCGTTCAAGCCACCTGGATTCGCCGTACTCATTGCTAAAAAAAAGAGTGGGCGAAGCTCGACTATCAGTGCTCGTTCAAGACAAGACAAGATCCAATCCTTCAAGCTTCCACTTCTTACTCGCCCATTACTCATTCTTGAGTAACTTTGGAGATGTCCACGTCCACGCTCCGAATTTTTACGCAAACACTTGGGATAATAACGTGAGGTTCTTTACTTTCTTTCTTGAATCTTCCCATCTTCCCATCTTCTCTTACGGACCATTTCTTAATATTCTTATTGATGATCCTTTTCCCGTATTACATAGGTCAGAGATTCAAGTGAATACCAGTAGTGCAATGCCCTCGGGGCTTCGAGCCGACCGTCCTGTGTCCACTCCCCTCTTATTCTCCTTTACCTGTTTTGGGAATCAGTAGAAAAGGAAAATGCGTTCTCTAGTTCCTCAACCGTCCAGATCCAACTACGACTTCAAAATCCAACTCGGAATCTAACTCACCAAAAAAAAAAAAAAAAGGCATTCGAACTTCAAGCTTCATCTTCCATCATGTGCATGATGATGACCATCCGACGACGTCCTACGACCACTTACCTTTTGCCAATACCAGTCCTCACCTTTTGATATAACCGCGCCAAATTATTAAATATCCTATACTTCGTCTGCTACATCAGACACGAGGCATTCGGTCGCGGTATCTCTGCGGCATTACAAAATCGTCAAAACGTACTCGATGAGGGGCTCGACGGCTTCTTTATTCTCTTCTCTTCTCTTCCTTTCTATCCTCGACTCGGATGGCACGCGGCAGGTTCTGGAGCTGGAGCTTGGGCTGAAATTACTAAACCATGTAACGAAAGTGGAATCGCCCAATGGTATAAGAAGGCATTCGTACTCATCCAGCCCCATCCTGACTCTGAGGGACTCAATCTTCTCTTGAAGCAAGACACCTTCGTGGCCTCGTCCAACGACACGTTATCACTTGACTGTTTCCAACGGAACAAGAAGAAGAAATGAGAACGGCTACTCATATCCTCGTCTCCACCATCCTCTCCTTCCTCGCTGCTGTCCTCTACAACAGCGTTATGATAGGGATATTCGCCGCACCTGTGGTTCTGGCACAACAGCAACCACAACAGCGTACGGGAACGCGTAAGTAGTAGTATCTACCCGATATTGACATCATTCCATACTTACTCACTTATCCGATTCTTTAGTCTTCGACTTCACCCCCAGCCTCGGCGCGTGCGGGTTCACCAACACGTCTTCCCAAATCGTCGCTTCGGTATCAAAGGCCGTTTTCAGCACGTTCCCGTAAGTACCCCAGTGTCTACTTTCATAGTACTAATCGTAAGCTATGCTAATCACGATAATATGTACGAACAGAGGAGCGACGGCGAATCCTAACAAGTTGCGTTTATTCCTTTTCTTCCTTTTTTTTTTGTTAAAAAAATACACTTCTGACATTCGTTCACCTCACAGGAACCCAATATGCCAGCACAAGGTTCTCATCAGATGTACGTTCTTCCCCTCTCCCTCCCCCTCCTTTTACCCCCATCACTCACTTCAACACCATCCAAACACGAACACAAACACAAACACAAAACCACAGCACCCACCTCCCGAACGACGATCACAGCGCAAATCGTCGATTACTTCACCTCCACTGCTTCGGGGAGTGCGAATGACATCGGACTCTCCGACGCGGGCTTCAAGTCGTTCGCGCCGCTTGGGGATGGGGTGGTGCGGAATGTTAGTTGGGTGGTTGTTTGATTTTTTGATTTTTTTGGTTCTTCTTGGAGTCCTGTCTTTCTCTTTTTCCTCCCAAAAAAAAAAATCTTTACAAAGATTTCCACACTTTGTCCTCTCCTAAAAATCAGTCTCGTTTTCTCTTTCTTCTTTCTTGGAACACTTGCGATTACATATTTTGTACGATATCTGTGGGTCAAGTACTACTAGTACTTACTCATACATACAACTTCGACCTCAAGCTCCAACGTTCAACGTTCAAAAGCCTAAGTGAGGTGGTGACAATCTTATCTTATCTCCTACCGTTACCTCCATCATCCATGTGACGGCGTGACTTTAAGTTAATCCCCTACTCCGGCTTCCGAGGCTCCAAACTGGCAACGAACATCTCGAAGTTGCAAGAAGCCATCGTACTGGTTATTTTTATAAACCAAAGGTATATTTTTGAACAGACAACGCGAGATATGTATGTAACAAAGCAGCGAACACGTATAATTCGAGAGAGAGAGAGAGAGATAAATAAAGAAGAGACGGTGGGCGAGTGGAAAAAAACAAAGATATGTCTGTCCAAAAAATCTTCCCAACGAGCTCGACATCATCTATCTATTGATCTACAAGAAACGAGAAACGAACACCAACGAGGCAGAGGGAAAAAAAAGAAGAAAAAAAGAGAACGACCATTTTGGTCCGTCCACAAGCGTCCGACGCAAGCACCATCCCCAATCATTTACCAAACACGAGTCTCAAGCAACAAATCCGCATTAGTCTCCAACCCAATGCACGCCTTGAGGAAGCTCTCAAGGGCGTTCCTCTGCCTATTCAGACTGTTGACGACTTCCGTGCCAGGCTTGACGAGCGGCGCCTTGAGCATGTAAGAGAGCAGGGAGAGGACGGAGTAGAGGGGCGAGAACTCCTTCTTCTCGTCGCCGACTTTGCGGTATTGCACGCGCGTCATGAGTTCGGCGAGGATGGAGAGGTCGAGGATGAGAGGAGTGGCGAGGAGGGAGTCCTGATGAGAAAAAGAAAAGAAAAGAAGGGTTAAGTATAAGAACCAATAAAAAAGAAAGTCAAAAAAGAAAAAAAGACGAACCTCGCACTCGTTGAAGATGTTGATGGTGGAGCGACCACCACAGAAGATCTCCGAGTAGTACTCATCAATCGCGCGCTTCGAGTCGCCCACCGCGGGGACATACTTGATGACGACGATATGATCAGGGTGCTCGCCCTTGCCAACCGCGACGCCCTTGGGTCCAACCTCCGGAGCCTTGTACAAAAGCCTATTGGCGTCGACCATATCATCGACAACGCTGCTTTTGCTGATCTCCTTGCTCTTGAACTGCCTCTCCGCGGAAAGGTTATGGCCGTCGTTGTTTCCGAGATGGTTGTAGGACGCGATGGAGAGGGGTTTGATACCGGCGTTGACGAGGAACTCGGCGAGGACGGACTTGAGCTTGGTCTGTCCAGACTTGAGATCGTCTCCGCCGATGAAGGAGTTAAGGCTCTCAGCGAGGGAGATGACACCAGGGACGAAGGTGTTTTGGGGAGCACCGTTGATGAAAGGCTCGCCTTCGAGGATAGCAGCGACGGCGAAGAGAGTAGAGGGGGAGACTTCCGAGTGCGAAGCCTTGATAGCAGCGAGGAGGTTCTCCTTGGTGTCGTTCACACCTGGGATGATGTCGCTGTATCGCTCGGTGTTAGCTGTCCAGAAGACGATGACGCGGTCGAGGGCGTTGTCTTTCTTGAATTTACGGATATCCGCGCGGATGTGCTCGAGGTGAACCTGCTTGTCATCACCGGGAATCACGTTGTCCGCACGAGCCTCCTGGTTCGCAGCGATGAAGTCGGGGTAGTAGATGGAAGGAAGGGGCTTTCCGAGGAGGGCCATATGGGGCGCGACTTGACGCTGGAGGTCATAGTCCAAGACCTGGGAGCGTTGCATGGCCTTGTCCATAGGGAGGCCGGAAATGTCCCATCCACCAAGGACCAAGTCGTTGGGGTGGACCATGGGGAGGACGTCAGAGACAGGAACGTGGACGTCCTTGCCAGTGGCGGGGTCAGACCCGATGCGGACGGTGGAAGCGCGGAGGACGGAGCCGATGTAGTTGGGCTGCTGGATGCCCGACTTGGTGTGCCAGACGATGTTGTGCCTGTTGGCGAGGATGGTGGCGCACAATGTCGAACCATTGTTGCCTCCGACACCGATCATCATCAAACTGAAAAGAAGAAAAAAATTTAACACAAAGAAAATATGAAACGTCGCGAGGAGAAAACACGTACCCAGTCTTGGAGACCGTGCGCTTGGTCTGGAATTCGAATTCCTGGATGGTCGGCTTGATGTTGTAGTGTCCGTCAGTGACGGTGACCTCTGAACCGCGGTTAGCAAACTTGGCGGTGATGAACTCGTCGGTGTATTGCGTGTTCTCGGACTGAACAGTGATCGCATGGGGGCGACGAGCGGCGGTGGGGTGGATGGGGAGCACAGATTCGAGCTCGGACTCGGGGGTGTTGTACCCAGAGGTGCCGTTGGACAAGATAGGTGCCATTTGGATGATAGTTGTAGGTTGTTGGAGGGTTTAAAAAATCAGAAACTTATCAGAAAGCCGGCGCAAGAGTGTTTGGAGCCTCTATGAGTGTTGTGGGAGCTGCAAAGGTTGTTCGAGTACATGCAAAACTTGCAAGCACCAAAATCGTTGGGGGTTGGGAGGTAAACCGAAACCGAGACGAGCTGGAGAACGAGGACGAGGACGAAAGGAAGCAAAAGTTGCTGGGGACTAGATAAGCAGAGGGGGGAGTCTTTATACAGTTGCTGGTGGTTCGCTTGGCCTGATTGTGAAAATTGTAAAGCAAAGAGAGTTGCCGCCTCCGGACAGTCAACAACATTTATGTCACACCATATTTCCAATTTCGGCTTTAGAATTTCGAATCGCACAAGTCGTACGATCAGATGGGGATCTCCTGTGTACCCTCAGGGTCTCGGGAAAACTACGAAGAATGATAAGATTTCACAGGCTGTGAAGTTCGCAGTATTCTCACCAAGGTCATCGTCATCTCTAAGAACGTCCAAATTCAATGCCATGTCGAGAACGTCGAAAAATAAAATGGGATAAAAATAAAAAAACAAAAGAAAAAACAAACATCGGAATGTCTAGAACATTGCGATTGGTTACTACGATCAGATTGCACGTGATTCATCCGTTTCGCGCTGCCTGCCGACGCCGCTGCCGCGTGGATGCCGTGTGGCCAGCCCCTTTCGTTCTCTCCTCCCCCACCGTCGATGAACATTCCTCTCCTCATCCCTGGACGGTCTATTCAGCACTTTGAACCCCATCTTATTATGTAGTCGTCTTCTTATCGGAGGGACCGCCGGTGTTATCGATATCTCGTTGAGTCATTCAATCGTCCACATCCCAATCATTGCTGTCTATTCGTCTGTCAGGAGGATATACAGTACATGGGTACGGCTTTGACAAATTGCGGGGCTTTTCTTTTCTCTGGGGTTATCACACCTCCTTCTATCCAATGATCTGGGGCAACCAGTTCAGAATGTATGTCGCCGCAGCCACAACGAGGATGTACATAACCAGACATAACCGCCAAACCAAAAGGGTCAACCTCTTCGGCCATGAGGAGTTGGAAGGTGTTGATGCGGCACTCCGACCCTCACTTCAACGTGCCCATGCCAGCCGCGATCCAATCGAGTCAATGAAATATCACCCTACATGCCCAAAGGTGCGATTCTCGAAGTCTCAAGATCACACGAACCCTCTCAAAGCGTTCTAATGATACTTCATTTCAGAGTCAGCGGCGCGACACCTCTGAAATCTATGGGCATAACTTGAAGGCGTTCTAGTGCTCAATCTTCTCACTTTCTCATGTGTCGTTTTTGTCCGACGTTAACCCGTGGGTTTGGCTGGCCAACAAAAAAGTCCACAGGATTAGATTTGGGACATGCCTTCAATTCGCCCCACGATATGGCCATCTGTCATTTTCGAACCTACGAACAATCAGAAAAATTTGGAGAGTCTGTGAGGTAAAGTAGCAAAAGGAGAAGCACAGAAACTCGATTTCCCAAGCACAGGAAGGGTGGAACGCAACTGAAGAAATCTGCTCAGAGCCAGTCAGTGCGCATCGTCAATCGCAAGCGACGATGACGAGAGGTTTTTCTATCGCCTTGTAACACGCTATGCATCGGCCCACTCTATAATTCGTTTTCCCCATTGTTCATCCTGCTTTCTTTGCGTTCGTTCGAGAAAAAAAAAAGGATCACTTCCAACTGAATTGCTACCGTTATCTTCTTCAGAAATATACCCTGGAACGCCTGCCCGACACGAGGAGCAGACAGAGAGACAGCCGCGGCGATTTCCCCTCGACGCGCTTCGTCAAAGAACACATTTCACCCCCCAAATTTCCCTTCTATCAGAAAAGACGACATACGCGACATGCGGTCCAAATATCTGGAAGTTCTTCCTGAGGGGGAGATTCGCGTGGAACATATCGAATGTGCGCTCCAGGCTCCTCCTCGTTGCCTTCTCCATCTCCTTTTTCGAGTCAAAAGGCGTATCATACCAATACATACTTGTCCCCAGGCGTCCCCACAGATGCTTGATAACAAGCAAAATCTATACTTCTCCCTTCCACGTTCCTAGATCATCAACCTCACTTATCTCCAAGCAACCATGGGCTACGGCCTACGGCCCACTTTGACATAATTCGTCATGTTCTAAGTATAATGAAAAAAGAAATTATTCGACTCCTTGTCAATCTCTTGGAACGGCTGCTATTTCTTCGAACTCAGACCGATCCCCGCAGCACCACCTCGATCCAAAATTATCTCATGAACACATTTACCTTTTTTTTTATTCCCTGTATGACGTTCGCGGGATTCACAAATAGCAAATTCGTCTCATGAAATGTCTGTTCTTCATCCACTAGATGGGGATTTCCGCGGGGCTCTGGATGTACAGGAAGGATTCGAAAGAAATTAGAACGAGAGGGTGATGGAGTTGAACCCACCAACGTTCTTCAGCATCTCGTATGTAAGTGAACACAACACAACAGAAAAATTCCGTCACGACGAAAAACCGGACTGAATAGGAATAAATAAAGGACACAGTTGATCATGATTATGATCAGAAAAAAATTGGCGAATCCCTTCAATTCGTCACCCCAAAGAAATCGATATTGTATTGTATTGAAATGATCGTTTTCCCCCCTCCTCGCTTTCTTTGTTTTTCTTTCTAGGAATTCTCAAAGGGGGGAGGCGGCCGCAGTTCGCTTGAAGATGTTGCGACATTTTATTACATACAAGCTTCAACTTGTGCGAGTAATACCAGCGACGCCCTCAACGTGCTTATCTTATCTCATCCTTTCTACAACAACACCTCTTGACTGGACTATACTGTACTGAAGTCAAGTCAATCAAAGGCCCGTACATACTTTACTTCCCTATGCCTGTTCACTTCAATCCGGCGGCAGCACTCGAAAGGAGTCCCCTATTCATACGATACTGACATGAGATCAAGTTTTGAACGTTTGAACCTCAGCGGCTTTGCCCACATTCCCAACCCTTAGCGCCGCCCTCGACCCTTGTTTTCTTGAAGGATTTAAGTTGTCGGAGTAGGAAGTAATAACAGAAAAAATACTTCCGCTTCTAATAGATTATAGCCCCTATGTACGGTAGGCAGCGAGCGAAGCGGTCGAACGAACCCTGGATATGAGGGGTCAGCGCCGCTAGGCCGCTCGGAGCGAAAGATGTCGAGACTCGGACGAATCGATATCACAGTAAACACTAGCACTAGTGACGATGATGCCGCCTTATCTCACCTTATCTATCTCATCCTATCTCCCCATGCCATTATATGCATAATGCCATTCTGCCGTTCTCGCAACGATTTCCCAGAGGCGCGCACAAAACGTTCTGCCGAACGCCGTCTCGATTCATCGAGAAAACTATGTTTTCCACAGGCATTGGACTCAAAAAGGTTTCTCAAGAGAAAACCCGGACTCTGGAGCCCCGCATTCCGCATTTCTCAAACAAGTCAAAAGGTACATCTATCTATCAACATTTTAGTCGTCGGTTCAGGTTATTTTGGGTATGACGACCCGAGGACATAGTCTGACATTACAATTGATCTCAGTATTATTAGTTGCATCGTGGGTGGACAGACTGGAATGGTTAAGTATGTGTGCTTGATGGACATGATTGGCAAAAGATGGGGTCTGTCGATCATGGATACATACACGACCAGAAAGGACTGATTCGCTCTTAGTCCTGATTAGATTTTCTCTCAATCAATTGTATCTTAATTGCTGAGACACGGGCCAAGGCGAGGGAGCTTTGACAATGACTTTGCAGTAATTCCTTGACTTCGGCTGAGGATCATCCTGAGGGGGATCCATTTCAGAATTGCCTCCTTCTAGCTGCCTCATGCTGGTCCTGAGCAGAAATACACCGAGAATGAGATGATTGTGATCTATGGTGGTAATTGTCCATTATTTAGGCCGTACTATGTCTGTTAGATCGGACGGCGTCTCGTCTTCTTTCTATCTTCGGACTGGTCAGCAACTTCATCCTTTTCGGTCCTAACGGACCGCTGATAGGTTATAGTAGGATTTGACGATCACTTCACCATTTTCTGTGCAGTGACGTTCATTTCCCGTCTGTATGTATGAGAGCGAAGAGAGATAGATGAATGAGAGGCTCTGGCGTACCGGAAATAAGGAAACAAGGATATTGCGGATATCAATTCCAAGGCACACATCGTGTTCTGTGCGTATGTAAGTATACTAATCAATAGATAATAAACCACGATACATGAGCCGCTGAGCCTCAGGCTGCATCGTGGCTGCTCAGCAAGCAAGAGCACGCTTAGAAAATCAGACCCCAACACGCATAACGCGGAGAAATCCCTCGAATAAATCCATAAGTCAAATATAAACACCTGTCCGACTAGTCGGCGGATGGACGGGAGGCGGTATGCCTCGATCCTGATTCCTGATCCAGATTCACGCCAATTGTCTTGTCAAGTTCGGCGTCTGTAAATCTTTCTGTTCGTTATCAATTCATACTTGAGATGGCGATGCAGAAAAAATAGCTAATGGAATAATCGAACGCTGAGCAAGAGTGGTGTTCGAGTAATTCTTTATGTTATATGTCCCCGTTTCCACTTAGACATCGTCGGCTTAGACTTTCCGAGCGCCATGCCCTTGACTGGATTACAGAGTCCGAGTCCGAACCTGCAAGTCAAAAGGCTATGGTGGGCACGTTCGACATTCGAGCTCTCCACAGCTCGGGTGTAGGGATTAGAAGGAAGGAAACACACAAGCATGACCTAGAGTAATCATATCTGTATAGGTCTGTTAAGTCTGATCGAAGGCCTCCAAGCCAAGAGTTGATACTATGATAGAACGGAAAACTTATACAGGTATATTGGCGTGAGTTAGTTCGACCCTTCCGACACCGAAGAGATGGACACGGACACGGTATGATGTAACAGGGACGCGATTGCCGCAATCGAGACGGTATATTTAGGACGCACCCACATGCATCCCCAAATTACCGCAATCAAAGACATTGATATAAATTAATGCCAATAATATCAAAACGATCCTTGGGGATAGAAACGGAAAATGTGGTGATAGGCATGGGATACCTTGGGATACTCATACCAACCATTGGCTAGATGTTTTCTTGGGAATTTGAGCGGTATTTCTTGGAACTACTAGAAGACGGGTGATATTTTAGCACCTGCCGCCTCAAAATCCTAGCTGTATCTGCCACACTCTCCCCAGTCTGCACCCATTGAATGTTTGAGTACCTTCGACGCTTCCTCTGATCAGGATTGTTGGGTAATGGCTAACTTTACTCATCACCTTAACTCGAACTCCCGGAAGCGTGAACCTGTAGGGTATTACTATATGCCCAAAACCAATACAAAAGCCTCCGCGTCAGCTTGAGAAAAAAAGCAAAGGGCTGCCCAGGCTCTGACAGTGACTCGGAGAGAAATGAGACTTATCACGTTAGCGCCTCATGTGGTGCTAACATCCGCAGAAGATATTCCACGACGGCTCAAAGGCAAGTAATTTGAACTTACGTTCATTCTTTTGCAACTCTCCCAGGTGGAGCGATGAATAAAGACAACCCCGCCGTGTTTCTATCAGTGTCGTCACTGGGTAATAGCACTTACTGCCACGACGATCAGTCGTTAGCTGCTGGATATCGGAAGATAATTTATACGCGTATAAACCTCCATTTATGCTTAGACTCGTCGAGTCATAGAGGAAACCTCATGCATCAAGAGACAGGAGTGATCTGGGAAGCGCTCCATGATAAAGGTCACGTGCGGGCGCTAATTTAACCTTGCCCTCGTTTGCTTCGCCCTTTGGCCTCCAAAAACGACTTTCGATCTTTTTAGCTGCCATATAGACACAATCTATTGTCACACCCACTATAGAGTGGTAATATTACATTATCTTGTCAGTGTCGCGTTAATCCTCTGAAAAGTGTTCATGGTTTATCAGTGGTTTCCGCGGTATTATCACGAAATCGTGAACCAAATCGAACAATGAAGATACTTACAGTTGAAACGTTGATGTTTCGTTGTGTTTCTGCTATAGATTTCGTGCCAGATAGTAAAATGCTTGTGTCTTGGAAGGATTCCAATTCAAGCTTCAACCTGAAAGTTCTTCAAGATGCCATTCGATCATATATGTATGAGATTATGACCGTACCGTGGACATGGAAGGGCTGCAGCGGTTCAATCTTATCATTGGGTGGTCGTGGTCCGTGGAAGTCATGTTGGTGGTGACTGCTGGTGAACTATCGGGAAGATGCGGACCGGTTTAGATCTCGGCCCGGTAAGCATCCGACATTTCTTCGTGGCATTGGTGAATTTCGTCTTCCTCCTGCTTCTACCCACAGCATTCAATAGTCATATTCAACGCCCAACGTCAACGTTCAACGTTGACGTTTAGCTTTGGCCTCCGAACGAACGGTCAAGTTCTCAGGGCCTCAAGCCCAAGCTTTATAGTATCTTGAAATCTTCAAGAAACCTCGGTTGAGTTGGCATTTCGCAGCCAGAGTTTCATGTGCTTCGTGCTTTCTTTCACTCTCCCACTCTGGCGGGTATCTGGGCCTTTTAATTTTACGATGCCCCGAAGACACAACCCTGATATGGGCTCAACTCCAACGAAAGTCTGCAAAAGGCACACCGTTTTTTCTAGGGTTTTCCATTATCCCAATCCCATTCCGACGTCAAGCATGTCCTAACGAGCGGTCTGCCGATACGTCGTACAGAGATACTTTCTTTGGTTCGTTATATTCTGATCATATCATGCCATTCTGCGCGTTTGATTCATCAATACCTTGGTTGTCAGTGGGGCCTCCTGGCAAGATGGACAATCCTCGGTTTATCGGAGGACAAACATTGGAAAAGAGAGCTTCTTTCCTCATATTTTGAACGCGTGAAAGCTTATTTTAATGGTGCGTGATCCCTCTTACCTTCATGACACTTTCGCGTGCTCATATGTTCATGAACAGGGTTACTTCAAGTGCATTTAAATGTCAACAAAACGATCGCCTAAGTGCTTAATTTGTGCTGTTCAACACCCGCGTCCCAGCTTCCCGTTCCATCTTTCCTCTACATCCAGTTCGGCGTATTGCCGGTATTGTTTGTCTTGAAGGACAACCCTCGCAAGATGTCTTCCTTCAACCCACCTGATGAAAAGAGGGACGGCCCGCCGGCTAGTATTAGACAAGTTGTATTTCGACTTTGCTATAAAGTCGCAATGGCTAGGTTGTTCGGTTTTATCTCTATCTGAAGATGTTGCGTCGTCCCTCTATTTTGCTTACTGCTCTTGTTGGGTTGTTGCCGTACGTGTCAGCCCAATCACCATTGTGGGGCCAATGTACGTTCGTCTATGTATCAACATGACTATGTCTCTCTAAACCTGATTATGAACATCTAGGCGGTGGTCAAGGTTGGACTGGAGCGACGACTTGCGTTGCAGGGTACGTATAGTCAAACTACTCAGTGACAACCGAGAATGCTTATCACAACTACAGATCTGTGTGCACCTTCTCCAACCAATGTTTGTCCTTGAACATTTGAAGTTCAAGATACACGATATTCACCTTACGGTCAAACACCAGGGTACAGCCAGTGCCTGCCTAGCACCGCATCTTCGACAGGTGTAACTAGCACCACCAAGCCAACCACTACAGTATCAACTGCAACTACACCGACGTCCACTCCTACAAGTCAGGTCAAAGCAAATTATCTCTTCAGCTTGTAATTCCGCATCTCTTTTCCTCAATCATCGGCATTCATTCTCATCTATATTATTCGCAGCGGTGACTCTTACACTCAGACTGGATTTACACCAAATGGCACTCTGCCCAACACCGCAAATCCTCTCGGGAACCCAGACTTCCCCGGATGGACGGCCACTGGAGGCACCAACTGGCTCGGATACGTTATCCAAACCTACAACAAGTCTATGCTGCTGACGTACAACTACGCTTATGGAGGTGCCACCATCGACGCGACACTCGTAACGCCTTACACGTCGACTGTGCTCAGCTTGACAGATCAAGTGAACCAGTTCCTCACCACCGTGGCGAGCAAGCCCGCGACAACTCCTTGGACAAGCGCCAATTCCTTGTTCTCCATCTGGATCGGAATCAATGACATTGGAAACAGCTACTACCAGAGCGGGGATAGATCAGCGTTCGTGTGGTTTCTTGATTTACAAGTTCCGGAAGACTTACTCCCTCGATTTCTTACTTAGTTTCTCCGATACACTTCTAAACGCCTATTTTGCCCTCGTTCAGAAGATGGTAATGTTCTATTTTTGAACTTTCCCTCTCGTCGCTGATTGTTATTCATCCTCTTTTTTTTTTTTTTTTTTTTTTTTTTTTTTTTTTTTTTTTTTTTTTTT